>CAJHZI010000658.1:0-40000 GCA_905160935.1 Enchytraeus crypticus | reverse complement strand
AGTTCAGTTCAGTAGAAAGCCTACAGTCTATTGCACTTAACTTCTTTTCTCTGACATGTATCGATCACTCCTTGGAGCCAGTGGCGATGTCGATAAGATATTCGACCGCAGATCAGTATGTGCGCCGTGCTGAGTTCAAATCCTTGGCTCGTCCGTCACTGACATCGCTTTCGAGGGAGGACATTGACGTTGACATTAGCTTTAGATTTTCACTCCTTAACTACATACCGCAATCAGTGATTATGTGATTCGGTGCCATTAATTTGAGAGAAAATAAACAGTAAATTAGATCGCATTTTACTATTCTGTCGAACAATCCGGGAATTGTTGAGGTCTGTAATAAACAAAGCACTCTGTGAGGAAATTCATAAAATAAATGATGTTTGTCGCCTCATCATCTTCACATCTCCACTAATCTATGTAGTCCAGTGGTCTCTTTGGATCCAGTCCTATTAATCACCATTACTTACGTCATTGGCAGTCAAACTGGAGTCAATTTCTAAGAATGTTTTTGCACAAGTCGATATTTTATTTGTAGCTTTTGATTTGTTTATTTTTTTATTGTTGCTCTTAATGTATGAATTAATAGTAGTGTACATATTAGCATTGACTTTTTATTTACATCTGCAATGCGTGAGAGAAATGGTCAAGTAAAGCAACACGTCCATAGATATTATGTAATGAATAATCGCCTCTTGTTCAATGAGGGCATAAAGTCTCGTGAAATAAATTTCTCGGATTCTTTATCTTAGTTCAGACCTATATATCGATTCTCAATCAAATATTTATCAAATGTGTTAAGTGACATATTTCTAAGCCCATCGTATCTCATATTTGTCGTAATGTATTGATGTTCTGCACCAGGCAGACATATTCCTGGAGCGCCAGCTTAGCGGTGCATAAATTCGTTGCTGGGTTGCCGTGTTTTTAATTGCAACTGAATCAGTGGCCCAAGTATCTGCACAAGTTCTTCCTTTATGCTTGTTGATTGCAAAGTCAAGCGAATGTATGGAAGGGAAGCTACCCTTTAAGAGCCTCTTCAACATGATCATGCATCACACGTGTCCACTTTGTATGACATAGTCAAGTGATGTCATCATTGAGTGTGGTTATGTCACCATGCGGTCCCTAAATGATGAGATGACCAAGGTAACCAAACTTAACTACATCCTTGGAAATACAGTGTTGGTTACTGTTAATGCGGAGTTATTTCTACAATGTGTTAAACATTCGTTGGAACACTCTGATCTTATGCAGACCATTCTATCTTCATGAACATAACGTTTGTATAGTAAAGCTGGTAAAGCAAATGTTAGCTCCAGTTTCCTCGCTCGAAAGCAATGTCTTTACGGCCGAGACCAGGATTTGAACCCCACACATACTGATCCGCTGTCGAGTATCTTACCGACATCGCCACTGGCTCAAGCCAATGGCGATGTCGTATAGTTGATCACATGATCGTAGATGATTCCTCAGCTGTATTAAAATCATTTATTAACAGTCAGGTAAAAGATAAAAATAACTTTAACATTTATTTATCATTCAATAAATCGAATTCATTTCAAAGTCTGTCTTTTGCGCTAACGAACACTAATACAATTGGACATAAGAATGCGACATTGCGAATGCAATGCGACTTAATCGCATGCGGCATAAGAATAGCAACAGAAAATTATAATTTATAACAGAAGTGCAATGTAAATTTTACTAGTATTCTCGAGAAATTCACTGGTCTTGTTCTTAGAAATTATTCGGGATATGAGGATTTGGGAATCTGCATGGATAGCTGATTAGTCAGCTGAAAACCGAACGAATTGATGACTTAATATAGCAATGGCGGCTGTACTAGTGTTAATATATTTTAATAATTATATTATTCTTCTTTTTCTGTTCATCGTTAAATTTTAAATTCAAGAATACATTGTAAGTAATAGCAGACGTTAAGAACTGCAGGAGCTGCGGCCTCACCGAGCTTCATCCAATCTCTATAAGCGACCAGCAAACAATTCAGTTACTGCGCATTGTTCAAATATTTGCCTTTATTTTATCATTTTCTCTTTCCTCTTTACTTCCTCCATTTACTTTGCTCTCTCTCTAATCACATCTCTCTCTTCTCTCTCTCTCTCTCTCTATTCCTTCATTTCATCTTTTTCACTTCTCTGTCTGCAATCTCTACCCCTCTTTCTCTCTGTGTGTTTCATTCCATCCCTTTCTTCCTCTCTATTTTTACCTTGAATACATTTATCTTTTACAATTCTTATTTACTCTTTAATTTTTTAGAGTCAATTAAATTAAATAGCACAATCATACAAGACCCAGAAATTAATAACACAATCAATCGATCAATCAATCGATCAATCAATCAATCCATCAATCAATCCATCAATCAATCGATCAATCAATAAGTCAATCAATCAATCAGTCAAACAATCAATCAGTCTTGACTAAAGCTTATACTGATGCGCACTGGCGGGTAATCGACGCATTGCACGGGAATGGTTGATACGTTTTCGCTTAAGCTAAGTTAAGCTATGCTAATGTTAACGTCAGTATCCTCACTCGAATGCGATGTCAGTGACGGGCGAGCCCAGGATTTGGACCCCGCACATACTGATCCGCGGTCGAGTGTCTTACCGACTTCGCCACTTCCTTCAGCCAGTGCTCTCAGGATAAGTCTTAGATGTGGGAGTTAAAACAAGACCAACCTAAAGAAGGAAATTGGATGTTGATGAGAAGGTTATTTCCATGCTAGAATTCTACACAGGATTAAACTGAAAACACTCCTCGTACGTTAGGACTCTACTCCAGGAACAGTTCAATAGGACTCTCTCTCTTAATTTCCTACCGGACTTCTATAGGACTAGCTTGATAAGAGACCGGTGAACAACTAGATAGATAGATACATGAAAATTCTGTTAACATCGAGAAATAGCGTAGCAAGTTGGCAAGTTGTTCGACAGTGGAGCAGTAGATGTAGGTTTCAAATCCAGTGCTCTCCGTGTCACTGACATACATGCACCATCGAGCAGGAAACTGATTTTAAACTTAGCATTAGATTTAGCTTTTAATCATGGCAGGAGGCCATCAGTTCAAATTCTGGCTGTACATACTCTGAGAGTCTCCCTTATAATACGGAAACAGGCGTTAAATTTACTTACTTTACTTTAATTTTTTAGACTAGCTTTTGATTTCTAAAATTATTTCTAAAAATTAATTTAGGGTCACAGTCACCTTTGCTCTTTAATTCCACGTTAACTATAGGCCTCTAAATTCCTCGCATTCAGCTGGACAGAGAGACAGCGTCATAGCAGAGACAGTCTCGTATAAATACAACGTGTGTCAAACAGTCGCTTCAGTTTCCTGCTTGTCAACCACAGCGATTATCTGCCTTGCGTCTGTATCTCTTGCTGCCATCCGATATAATGGTAAAGTAAAACACCTTTATTTCGCTTACTTTATATTGTATTTGCCTATTATTAGCACATTATTAGCTGTTTCCATCACGTCAGCTTTCGTTAATTCTACATGTATACTGTGAAAATATCAGTTTAACTATCAATAACTTATTGTTACGTTAATCTTTCTGACGGTAGCTCGAGTGTGTCGAGTCGACCTGCAGAGAAGTGTTGTGCTTCTGAACCTAGGCGTTAAACACACTACAGCCTACCTACATTAGCAGTTTCAAGAAAGGGCCTTAGAAATTAAATGTCAAACCATATATTCAAAACATTACGTGATTACTATTGATAAGCAATCTTTAAATTACTAAAAGTGCAACATAACAGTGAATTAAATTAAATACAATGTTGGTACATTTGTTTTTTTATTCATATAGTTACACACATGACATATGTGTTTTACATAGTTTCCTTTCTTAAGCTTGTTGCTTTTATAGTTTTCGCTATTTCCTCCATTCCTCTCCATGGTTAGGCCTATTAGTAGTCGTTGCCTTTTGTTGTAGACATGGTTTACTCCGCACACTCGCTCTCTTACACAATTTTCCAGAAATGTTGAAGAAAGTAATGCAATCAAGCTTTGCGATATTTGCTTATCCAAGTAGCTTAGTGTGTAGTGCACGAGGTGATGAGATGATATTCCAAGTGATGGCTCATGGCTGTGTGTGACAGTGGTGATTCGACTCTTGTTTGAGCAGAGAGTGAATAAAATCTCTGCCACTATCTCTCTCTCTCTCTCTCTCTCTCTCTCTCTCTTAGTGCACTGCCTATTGGCATGTCCATGGTATATAACGCCTCCACTCTTCTTTGTCTTCCGCTTTCCTATTCATTTCCACATTTCCATAATTTACGATTGGTCAATGTTCATAACTCAGTCGCTCTAAAATATGTGGTTTTAAAAGTGCTGAATATGCGTGCTAGCTAGGCGGCGGGATTTAGCGCACTTACTTTAGTAAGTTGCGCGTCACTAATCGAAGTTAAGTTACATCGGCCTCGGTTAGTACTCTGTGGGTATAGATGGATTGATTGATTGATATAATGTTAGATTGATTGATATATGGATTGATAGATCGATAGATACATTGATATATTATTAGATTGATTGTTAAATTGATTGACAGTTAGATTGATAGGCTGATAGATTCATAGATAGAGAGATTGATTGATTGATAGATTGATAGATAGATTGATTGATCGATAGATACATTGTCAGAATGTTTGATAGATAGATTGATATTTTGTTAGAGTGATTGACAGTTAGTTTGTTAGATAGATAGCTAGATTGATTGATTGATTGATAGTCTATCTGTTGCCAGGAAAGGCTGGTGTCATTGTTTGCGGTGCTCTGCGTCTCTGTGCTTCATTCGACAGATTGATTGATTGATTGATTAATTGATTGCTCTCTGTTGACAGGAAAGACTGGTGCCATTGTTTGCGGTGCTCTGCGTCTCTGTGCTTCATTCGACAGATGGCGCGGGGGCTGGTAGAGCTTTCCCTATGGATTCAGAGAACTTTGCTATCAAAACATTTAAAGGAATTAATCCCTCAATAGTACGTCAATCTATCCATCCTCTATCTCTCCATCTCTTCCATGTCTGTCTAAAAACCTGTTTATGTGTCTATATGTCTGTCTGTATATCACTCGATCATTCGATAAGTCCGTATAAACACCTATCTATATGTCTGTATGTTTGTCTAATTGCCTGTTGATTTGTACATATGATTCTGTCCATATTAAATTTAACTTGTACTAATTACATACACACACACACATATATATATATATACAACTAAGATGACTTACAAATATTATGTATAGATGATAATCAAGTGAGAGAGGATTGCAAAGGTAGAGTATAAACATTCAGTAAACGACTTAAATAAATGACATCAGAAAATGATAAAGATAATGATAACATAGACGTTAATGTGGAGCCCCTATGTGATTATGAAGAACGCTGCTATTTGAAAAGAATATCGAGAAGCTGGAAGCATTGGAATATTCTTATAGAGAGATGGAAAAGATGAACTGGATGTAGAATTTAAGTATTGTAATAAGCAATCAGTGAGTCAATCAGTCAATCAATCAAGCCATCAGTCAGTCAATCAATCAATTAATCAAGCAATCAGTCAGTCAGTCAATCAATCTAGCTCTCAGTCAGTCAATCAATCATGCAATCAATTGCTCAATAGGTCAATAAGTAAAGCAAATCGTTCAGTCAGTCAGTCAATCAATCATTTAATCAATCAATCAATTAATGAATGAATGAAGAAATCAATCAATAAATCAATTACTCATTCAATCAATCAAACAATTTATTAATCAATCAATCAGTCAATCAATCGCATACTAAATCAATCAACCAATCTACCAATGAGTCGAACTACCGCATAATTTAAATAGTCTTAAGTCAGTCATGATTCCAATAACACTATGCAGAAGATCAGTGTGATTGCGGGATGTTAATTAGAAATTAGATATATTAATTAATCGATCACTCACCAGATGTCCAGGTGTAGTCTATCAGTGGCGACATCTTCCAAATCACTGCGGCACAAATAAACTATTACTCGTCACGAAATTAAATTCTTAGCAGATGTGAATCATTTAATTTGAATTCACGAACAACATAGAATATGTTAATAGCGTAGGGATAACTTCATGAAGTTCTAAATGAGAGATCCTGAGGTGAATTAAACCCTTGCAGGTCCGAATCCCAGCCGCACTGATCTGAGAGTAAAACCACGGACATTCACTGGACTGGTTATGCGGAAAATGGACTAAATTGCCTAACGGTTTGAACATGTGATGCAGAATAGAATAGATAATATATTTATTTTTCAGCAAAGACACAAAATGCATGATCGACATGCAATGCCTCTACAGCAATTCCTACATCATTCGAGAGAAAAACGATTGGTCGATGTCGAAAAATGATGGTCGATTCATTGGTCGTCAGTGAAGATTCGAGTATCTTATCTAGCTGACTACCATGATAATTATGTTACTTACAGTTATTAAAAGATGATATTAAAAATGATAGATATCAAAGTAGTTGATCATTTAACTATAATGCGTGTTAAATTTTAATTAAGTTAATTTTTAACTTAATAAACAATGATAAGTTAAATCCTGATATATTGTTTTCTCCTATCTCCAGGAATGGGACCCCACTAACTTCCTGGTTGACCTATCCGGTCAGTACGCTAACTGTAACTACATGAGCCGGCGTGGAGAGGTCCAGGCTGACCGGAAGTCACCTCAGGGTGAGGATATCATCGTCCTCATCGACACCACTGAGGGGCGGGACTCTGATGTCAACAACGTCAACAGGTACGTCACTGATGTCCTCAAGAGATGGGAAGCGAATGGACTCTATCACAGCCAGGTGAGTCAATCAATCAATCAATCGATCAATCAATCGATCGATCAGTCGATCAGTCGATCAGTCGATTAAACAAACAATCGCTCATTCGATCGATAATTCAATCAATCAATTAATCAATTATTTTCATCTCTATATTTTTATCAGATCATCCAGCATCTTATGTCTCGGTCTTCCGCTAACTCTTTTTCCTTTAGTATAATTGATACGGATTAATTCACAAGTTACTGATTAATGGTAGTTTATAATGATTATATCACAGGTTATTGATTAATAATAGTTGATACTAATTAAATCACAAGTTTTGGATTAATGGTACGCTGCAGATAAGGAACAACAAGAGGGTAGGGTGCAGTGTACGCCCAGCCTGTGGGAGCACGGCAGTGATAGCCTGTGTGTTCAGCAGTGGGGAGGGCAAGAGACCCGTGGTCAAACCTGACGACGGGCGGTTTGATGGAAGATGGGAGGATAGAGGAGACAACAGTCAATACCAGTGAGTGCAGGCTTCTTGTTCATATCTGCGGTTGTCAGATTGTTTTGAAATAAAGAAGATATATACTGTATATATATATATATATATACAGTATATATATATATATATATATATATACATGTATATATACATATATATATATATAATATATAAATTATAAATAGATACATATACACATATTTATCTATAAATTATATATATATATATATATATATATATATATATATATATACATGTATATATACATATATATATATATTATATATAAATTATAAATAGATACATATACACATATTTATCTATAAATTATATATATATATATATATATATATATATATATATATATATATATATATATATATATATATATATATATATATATATATATATAGTTAAAATATATCCTCATATTCCTTCCATTTCTTTATTAATTATTAAGCCTATGTTTCTTCATTGATTTTTAAAGAATTTGTTTTTCTGTCTGATAGTAAAACCTCTCATATGCTTTTCCTTACATTTTAGAAGTTTTTATTCTTATGTAACTGATCTCCAATATACTCGATGCTAATTTAAACGTAGAAACTTTTGACGTTTATGACTTGCGTCATAGACGTCAAAAGTTTCTACGTTTAAATTAGCACCGAGTCTGTGACGTCACCACACATCATGGTCACTGATCTTGTTGCCTGATCTTTGTTGACAGGAAAGGGCGCGAAACAGAGCACGTGTTTAACGGTGGACAGGAGCTGAAGCAGCCCTCAGAGCTCGGCTTCATCGTGGACGGTAAGCTGAATAGGCACGATTAATCAGTCTTTGAATTGCATTGACATCTTCATAACGTGGAGACCAACCAATCAGATCAACTAGTTTATTGGAACAGCAACAACAATACGATTAGAGTGCTGCTGTTGTTCATGACAACATCGAACACTGTTGAACCAAATCAGAGCTGATGAGCAGAGTGAGGCGTCCATAAACGGAGCAAGCCAAAATCCGGGAGTTCAGTCCAACGAAGGGTACTTGCGGAATGGAGGTTTACGTGTTGGTCTCAGGTCAAGGATATTTGGGGATAGGCAAAGTCGAATAGAAAAGTCTGTAGAAAAGTCTGTCGTGGACAAGTGTTCAGAATTGATAGATTGGTCGGCTGTTTATTTGCTAGCATTGATCTTCAATCAAATAACTTAATAGATATAGACCTAAAACTATAGAAATTCAAATTCAAATATCGCTACAATGATGTTTGTCGTGTTAAGTTATATTAAATGTATTATTGTGAATTTGTCGTTATAAGCCTTTTACTTAGTGTGTTGAAGCAAAACAATATACATGTGATGTTGCTGTTGTCGCAAACAACAAATGTTCCTTTGGAAAGTTATCCAACAGCGGACCAGTAGATGCATGGTTCAAATCCTGTGCTGGTAACGACACTGATATGCTATCGAGCTGGAAACCGACGTTAAACTTTAGTCTTTATGCGTTAAGCAGTTCAAATATTTTTTGTATTGAGCGAGAAATTTAGAAAAATGGTAAGAACATTTCGCGTTTATTCAGCTGAAGACATTTAAATGTTTCGTTCTGATAAATTAATTTCGTTAACCCTCATGAGTAGATTAGTGGATTGATTGATGGATGTACACATAAAATTAGTGGATTGATTGATTGATCTACATGTAGTTTTAAATGTAATTGATTGATGCATTGATTGAATCACATGGAACATTACTTGATCCTCTGCTGTTGTTAATGTTTATTGCACAGAGGACCCCAAGGCTCTCGCCTTCACACCAGAGCAATACAGGCTGGCCGAGGGCATCATGGGAAAGGTTTGTGCCTGTTTAAGTTGTTTTATATATATATATATCTCTCTCTTAGTGCACTGACTACTGGCAGGTCCGTGGTACATATCGCCTCTACTCTTCTCTGTCTTCCGCTTTTATCTTCATTTACACATATGAGTGGGTCTTCAATTCATCTAACACACCTAATCCCGGCCTGCCCCTGCCTCTTTTTCCTTCCATTCTTTCTTCCATGACCTCTTTTAATAGACCTTCCCCTCTTAGAATGTGTCCTATCCATCTCTTATTCTTATTTCTTAATACATGTATCAACTGTCTATCTGTACCTACTCTCTCCAGAGTTGTCTTCTATATATATATATATATATATATATATATATATTATGCATATATTACACTCACCGTATTGTGTCCGGGTTGCTTGAAGAATTGACCAACCGGTGACTGCACGTGTCGTAGAGGGAGACTTCAGCACTGACTTTTAAACCACCGTCAGACAGGGCATTCGGTTGGAGAGCGCCTAGACTCTAGAAATTGCTTCAAAAATTTCAACGAATGGAAAAGCCTGAATTAGGGGATTGCTTGATGATGTGATGTAGGGCAGAGAGGATTTGAGACGGTCTATTCGTATCCCAACCCTAGTTAAACTGGGATTCAGGGGAAGATGATGATGATGATGACGTTTGTTCAAAATATAGTTATATTAATAAATCAATCAAATGATCAATCAAACAGTCGCTCTATCAATCAATTAATCAGTAGATGAAGCAATGTACAGGTGACGATATATGTGTTGATAGAAATGGGAGTCGACACATTTCCTGGAGAACCTCTCAGGGTTCGAGACTGACTGCAGCATGGTGGGTAAGAGCGACTGGCCATTCGACTACAAGAAGAAGATCGAGCGAGAAGTCAAGCTGACGATCACTGGACAGTACGGGTCAGCTCTCAACAAGGGTAGCACCACTGACGCCATGAAAGAAGTCCTAGCCACCTTCAGACCGGTCTGTATTCATACGCCATGTTCTTTATCTGTATTCATACGCCGTTTTCACCGGGTCTGTATTCATACGCCGTTTTCACCGGTCTGTATTCATGCTCCGTCTTCAGCAGTTTAGCCTTTGTACTTTTTTGTGTCTTCGGGACCGACTTTCTGGATTTTGGAATTTGCACCGTGTTTCAACCTTTTTTTGCTCGCCGGCTTGATTTTGTTTCAATTGTGCTCGATGTTGTCATTACAATCTCATAGGTGGCAGTTAATCGTAGCTAAGGAGTTGTAAATAGTTAGTTTACTTTGAGCTGTCCGTAATGTTAACATCCATGTGCCAGGAAGCGGTCTTTGAGGTTACTTTGCAGAGATTTATTTAGAAATAGTTGTCGTCTCTTTGAATAAAATATTTTCTTATTTATTACTGAAATCGTCAGTGCGCTAAGGTGAATGCGGCAACTTCCTGATTTGATTAATTGACAGTTAGCGAAGGCTCATGCTACTGGCTGTAGTGTCATACCTCAATGATAAATTGACTGATTAATTGATTGATTGATTGGAAGGTATAATATTAATATACCTTATATATTACCTATATTGATTTATTGATTGATTGATTGACAGGTACTGAAGGCTCATGCCATTGGCTGCAGTGTGATACCTCATTAATTGACGGATTGATTGATTGATTGATTGACTGCCTGATTGATTGGCAGGTACCGAAGGCCCATGCCATTGGCTGCAGTGTCATACCTTTTTGATTGATTAATTTATTTATTTATTGATTGATTGACAGGTATCGAAGGCTCATACAATTGGCTGAAGTGTCATACCTCATTGATTAATTGATTGACTGATTGGCACGTACCGAAGGCTCATGCCATTGGCTGTAGTGTCATACCTCATTGATAGGTAGATTGACTGATTGACTAATTGATTGATTAATTGATTGATTGATTGATTGATTGATTGACAGGCACCTAAATCTCATGATATTGGCTGAAGTGTCATACCTCATTGATTGATAGATAATAGATAGATTGATTGATTGATTGACTGATTGATTGATTGATTGGCAGGTACCTAAGGCCTATGCCATTGGCTGCAGTGTCATACCTCATTGATTGATAAATAAATTGATTGATTGATTGATTGACTGATTGATTGATTGATTGACAGGTACCTAAGGCCCATGCTATTGGCTGCAGTGTCATACCTCATTGATTGATAAATAGCTTGATTGATTGATTGATTGACTGATTGATTGATTGATTGACAGGTACCTAAAGCTCATGCTATTAGCTGCAGTGTCATACCTCATTGATTGGTTGATAGATTGATTGATTGATTGATTGACAGGTACCGAAGGCTCATGCTATTGGCTGCAGTGTCATACCTCATTGTCGTAGCGGGGCCTCTATGTACGTAGTCGTGGCCTGCCTCTATGAGGAAGACTAAGACTAATTGACTTATGGTCACCTGACAACACCACAGAATTCCAGTGTCTGTGTATTCCATCTACAAATCTTCTACACCACGTAGGCAACTGTTGACTATGTATAAGATATAATATCGAATTTGGACTGAGCAAGTGGGAATTTCGTCTTCGTTTTATAATCCATGAATTGCTTTTGAAATTTTCGGGACTTATTGAACTATGCGTGTTTACTAAAAGCATTGATTTACCCCAAGGCTGTCATTAAGAATTGCTATGAATTGTTGCCTGCGCAACATTTTGAACTTGATAACAATCAATAGGATGTTTATATTCAAGCGCCTATAAAATAAAAATTAGTTAAGCAATAGCAATATACGTAAATGAAAGCTATTATTAAAGCACTAATTTCAATTTTCAAAGAACGACATATATACGCCTTACGCGTCTTTTATTTCAGAACAATTCTTTTAGCCTGGATAACAACATTTCAAGGGTTCAGTTCTGTCATATGAAAATATTTGACGGCTTTTTTACACGGGCAATGCTTAATGGAAGCCTCGATTGTGGTAAATCGGTTTTTCTCGATTTGTATTGTTAAAGGAAGAACAATTGATATTGAATTAATGCAATGTGCACAAATTATAAAATACTTTCCGTACGCCTTCATGTATCTATGCATACCTGACTGCACACTAGATTTCTGTGGATCTTACATTTAACAGGTCACTTAAGAACTACATATATATATACAGTATATATATATATATATATATATATATATATAAGTTATGCATGCCATATTGTAGGACTATTGTCATTATTATGTTTATATGTAATTGTATAAATGTCATATTAAATGACAGACATTTTTTACTAGAATTATAAATAAGCACACTGATAGAGAGAGATGTATAAAGAGAGAGAGAGAGAGAGAAAGAAAGAGAGAGAGAGAGAGAGAGTGAGGGACAACAAAAGAGTGTTTTTGAGAGTAGTGGACTGTTTTTACAATATATATGTGCGTTGTATAAATTTCAGAATTTTCATATTGAGCTTTTGTTGTCTTGTTTGAAATATTTCATGTTGTTTTAAATTTCAGACGAGTACATTTAAATTATTTGTTACTTATTTCTTTATAATAAAAGTCGTTGTTAATTGGACAATCAGAGTTTTAATGTCTGATATTTTGTCATCTTACATACATGTTCATCTAATTGACCGATAGGCTGCAGCAGCTGCCATGAATCATCAAGTCTAGTTCATGCAATACATGAGCTCCTAAGTAACACGAAATATGAATTATTTAAATAGTTAACTGTAGAAATATTAAGTAAAATAGAAACTCATAACTAACTCAAACATTAAATGTTAAAATGTACCCCATCAAGTAGAAGATTGTTAAATATAGTTCGGATGTTTTAGTCGCATTAGTAGGCTGCGGTATCTGTTATTCAAATAATGAAGTGAAATACCACAAGATCTCTCCACAAAATGAAACTCTGTAACTTTAAAACTTATAAATATAGCTCATCTAGGAGAATGTATTTAGTAAAAAGTTTTAAAAAATGGAGTCCATATAGAAGTAGATAATTAGTAAATAGTTATAACAAATGTAACTCACTTGAAGTATGTACTCAGAAAATATTTCTAGAAAATGTAGCTCGTCTTAAGAGTAGTTAATTAAAAAATAGTTCTCTTGCGCGCTATCATTACTAATTATTTCATTATTACAGAACAAGGTCAACCACTTCAGAAAGGCTGAAGACAATTTAAAATGTTCACCGGATAACTTTGATTATTAATTTAATAACAGCGTTCATAGCTCTACAGCTGTAGTGATTTAGTTTAGAGTCACAGAGTTTTAGTGAAGTGAGGCAGTTCATCGAGAGCAGCGGTGTAGTTGCTGACCCACTCTCCTGAGCTAATGTAGAAGGTTCCTCGAAGCTGATCTCTCCAGGTTCCAGCTGGTAGATAGATGTCCCTGACCCTAGCTCCCTGGTGGAGCACTGGAGCCACCAGCAGAGCATCTCCCACCAGGAACTCAGAGTCGATGTTCTGAGCCACTAGGTCTCGTGGAGCAATCCACCAGAGAGGTCTGACGATTGGAGCACCAGGCTCCGCTCTCGCTATGCTCAGCATCAGCTCCGTGTATTGTTGGCGCAGTGCCAACATCTTTCTGCAGATGTCAACGACCTCAGAGTCGAACTGCCAGGGTGTGATGGAGAACTGAACGCTGGGCAAAAACACGTTCACCTCCATCCACCTGATGAACAGTTCCCGATCTGGAAGACTTCCATACGCGTTGCCTCCGATCATGTCTGGAAGAACATAAGGGTAGCCGATGATGCCAAAGTTGAGAGCATGGGGTATCAGTGTTCTCAAGCCGTTGTCGTAGCTCCAGTTCGAGTCCTTGTCCAACATACGAACAAATAGAGGCAGGTGCTGGGTCTGTGCGCCCACCCTGACCTCTTGATGTCTAATCTCAGAGTCAAGGTCATAGGCTGCCTCCACGTAGCGTGTGGTGTAGATTGTTGGATTAACTGAACGCTCTGTCAGTCTGTAGCAGCCTTGGGGTAGCCAGTTTGTTTCACCGGCGTCAAATTTGAAGGAGCTAATATTGTAGTTGTCTCTCAGAGCTCTGATACGAGAATCGAACCACCGTCGTCCTGCTTCAGACGTGAAGTCAACGATGGCAGAAGCTCTTCCCTGCCACCAACTCGTTAACCCAGCGAGAGTGCCTTCGGCCTGTCGCACAAACACCGTGTTAGCCGTCACATCGTTGAACGAAGACGAGTCGATGTTGACAAACGGGTGAACCCATATTGTTGTTCTGAAACCCAAGTTAGCGAGATATCTTACCATTAGTTTGGGATCAGGAAACTTGGTCAAGTCGAAGTCCATATCACCGTAGTGCCTCTCCCACCTATCGTCGATCTCGAGCTGAGAGAAGCTGAAGCCGTTGTCGATGATCTGATGAGCGAACTCGAGCACTTTCTCCTGATCGATGTCTGCCTTGTACTGCGCCCACGTGGACCAGATGGGATCAGTGAAGAGCCGAGGGTCTGGTATACCGCTGGGTCTGTTGAAGTAGTTTTCCACCATGTAGTCGTGCACCTCTCTCACGTCTAAACCCTCGCAAGTTGTGTAGGCGAGTCTCAGCGGTGAACTGTTGATGTTTGTGTAGGGAGAGTCTCTGTACTGAGCCTTGAAGCAAATCTCTCTACTGTTCGACTCGTTGATGCTCACCCACAGAGGTATCTCGAAGTCGAAGTGAAAGGCTCGCCCTTCTGAGTTGACCCAGTATCTCTCCATCGTTCCTCCGTAGCCTCTTGCAGCCTGGTACGAGTCCCTAGTGACGTAGGGAGTGGAACCATACGACCATTTCTCCACCGGCCACTCCAGGTGTCTTATGATTGTTCCTCCGTACCAGTGCGCAGTGGTCAAGTCCTCGCAGTGGGTCAAGCTATCCACCGAGCAGTCCACGGACTCTAATTCCACTTCAGCACAGCTCACTTCCGCCACTCCAGTCTCCAGTGGTTTTACTCTCAACCTTGACCTTCCGTCTGTGTAGCATACCGTTGAGTCATCCTGACCTGTTGAATGACCTTGACGTATTGAATGACCCTGACCTGTGGAACAGGGTTGAGCGGTGTGGAAGAAGAGTTGGTGGGATTTAGTTTTGAATTCTTCCAGCAGCTGATCGACCAGTGAATCAGCAGCAGCTGTGCCCGTGCGGCTGCTGCAGCTGCTGTAGGCAAGAAGGACCAGCAGCAGAAGAAAAGATCTCAATTGGGTCATTACGACCTAGATTGGCGGAGCAGGAGATAATTTGATTTTTTGCAGTTAAGTAAAATTTCTGTAAGAAAATTTATTAGAATTTCTTCGGTGATTCGAGAGAGACCTGGATTTGAACTAAGCACTTAGCTATCGTAAGCTGAGTGCTCTTTGCTGATATTAGATAATTTATACTATTTATATCAAATTAAAGAAAGTTCTGAAATATAAGTGTACAAGTATTTAATAGCAAAACTCATTACAATTACAGTAATGCGAAATTAATAATAGTATATTGTAAAAAATGGAGTTTTCTGTGCCGTCTGTTATCCAATCACCGATCCTTTGTATGTCGGGTATTTTACTCTTTGATCTGGTTATCAGCGAATTTAAGAAACGAGAAACTAGCTCAGGGATCATTTGAAATTTATACATTTCTTTATCTCTCGCTTCTGAAGACTTTCAACTAAATAAATGTATTATCTTCAATTTACTTGTTTTAATTATTTTCTTAAATTTCACTGATTTCTTTTACAAAGCAGGTAAAGCTAATGTTAACGTCAGTTCCCTCACTCGAAAGCGACGTCAGTGACGGGCGAGCCTAGGACTCGAACCCCGCACACACCGATCCGCAGTCGAATTTGTTGTTGATGATGGTTGATTTTAGTGCGATTCTTCACCACCCGGGGAGGTAGACCTGCCCTCAGATTCCCCTCTCATCTCGCTCTTTTCCAACTCCGATATCATAGAAAATTATCTTCAATTGATTTTATATATAAAATTATTGTCCACTTGAAATATCTAATAAATTGGAAATATGATAGTTTTAGTATTTTACCAAGGAAAGATCTTTATCAGATAACTTGTAATATATAAAATGTATAATGCATTTAGAGCATATTTGAGATATGTGACAAGTAAGCTAATTTATAAAAAATTCCTTTAAATTAAAAAATTGCAATCTTTTAATTTATTACCTTATTAGTTAAAGCTCGAGTAATCTTAACGTATTTATTTAATTATGCTGGCTAAGGAACATGCAAAAAATCATTTAATCACAATTTACTACACTAGACTAACTATGAATTTAATTTAGCAACAATTTGAGTGCTACAGTCATCAATGACAACATCGAGCCTTATTGATACAAAGTCAAGCCGGCAAGCAAATAGAAGGTTCAATAACGGTGCAAATTCCAAAATCCAAAAAATCGGTTCAAAGTAAAAACGAATTGAAGCAAAGGAGGTTTATGATTAGAATACGTTAAGATATGTGCAAACTAGATTATATAACTCACTAAATTGATCTAAATATCATAGTATTCAATATCTGGCACAGTTACCGACTTCGCAAATTTCCTACTGCTAACAATCTAATAAGTGTTGACATTGAATAAAACGATCTATATAGTATACCAATGCACAGCTCTTGCTATATCATATTTTTGGCGTGGCCTATGGATTATGTTGTAGATAACGCCGTGGGTAGGCTAATAGATACTACTGGTTTATTAGGTGCGCCTGAACTTACATGTAACTTGTCATAAAATAACTTTCAGTCAGACATAGACCCTACACATGCATACATTTACGTGTAGATTCATACATGAACAGTGTCGCAATTTAAGTGATATTCTCCTGACAGATTGACTACTGAGACGTGATCTGATTGTGCTCAGATATATTTTGTGTGCTATGTCCATAAACTGCCTTATCTCGACACACGAAAATAATCTATAAAAAGCAATAATTCGAAAACAGAGAGCATATTGATAAGTTTGATTGATTAGAGTAATAAGCCCGTATTGTATTAAACCTATGTCCTGACATTCTATAGAATAAGAGACATAGAACAATTCTCAACTCTCTGCACGCAGAGAAAATTGATCACTTGACACTTGGAACCTCAGTAACATTGAGGGTGTGGATGGGGAATGCGTCTGAGCGTTTGACCGGCGTCCACGTGGTTGTTAGGTTTAAGAATATATACGACGACATTCTGTAACAGTTTTGTAAGAATGAGTGAAGTTAAGTCAACTGGTACTAGACATTGTTTCAGACATGATTGTAGCTATGCAAGATTGAATGGTTTGACACCAATATAATTTCACGAAGGCTATAGTTAGCAAAACAGTCCTTAGCTAGCTTAAGAGCCTTTAGCAAACATGAGTGACTGACATTATTTCTTTATGAACTTCAGTAGCAGTTTTCTCAATCTTTTCTGATCTGCAAAATATCAATTTCAGAAATCCAATAAATATACTGTTAGCATCATTTTTACTCATAGAAAATATTCTGGCTTTGCAACTGAATCCGAACAAACTACAAATTGAACAGTTTAAAACTGAACAAGTGTAGTAAATGTACCAGATTTGGCATTTTTCCCATGGATGGTACCCATACAGAACTAATAAAAGATAACCTCACTGAAAATGTTCAGAGCTTAAGGTAATTAAAAAGAGTGACGAAGACAACAACATGTAATCAACTAGATGATCGATGCTCCTCTGACAGCCTGACAGTGTAACGATATAAATAATATCTAAAGATATAGATATTCTTACCATTGATGAAATCAAAACAATGTTATTACAAGTGTCTATATTTAATATTTCATGGACGCTAGTATATTTCTACAACTGCCTGTTTTTAATAGTGGTAGACATTAGTATATTATTACAAATGTTTATATATAATAACCACAGAAGTTAGTTTGCTTGTAAAAATAAAAGCTGACACAATAAATCAAGAACGAGTGCAGAATGTGACGACTAAAGGGGCGTTAAATCAAGCGCGAGACCTTTTCGTGATTTCTTCTTCTTAACCTGGACAGTTAGGCATAAGGTCTATTATTTACCTGAACAGTTAGGTTTGTGGTCTATCAGCTTATCATTTACCTGAACAGTTAGGCTTGTAGTCTATCAGCTTATCATTTACCTGAACAGTTAGGCTTGTGGTCTATCAGCTTATCATTTATCTGAACAGTTAGGCTTGTGGTCTATCAGCTTATCATTTACCTGAACAGTTAGGCTTGTGGTCTATCAGCTTATCAGTTACCTGAACAGCTAGGCATAAGGTCTATAGCCTCTCATTTACCTGAACAGTTAGGCATAGGGTCTATAGCCTATCATTTACCTGAGCAGTTTGGCATAAGGTCTACCAGCCTATCATTTACCTGAATAGTTAGGCATAAGGTATATAGCCTCTCATTTTTCTGAACAGTTAGGCATAAGGTCTATAGCCTATCATTTACCTGAGCAGTTAGGCATAAGGTCTATCAGCCTATCAGCCGTGTCTTTCATTAGATCCACTGCTCCTGGCTCACAGATATCACTTGAGCCAAAAACCTGCTCAACGCATCTCACGAATCCTTCCGCACTGTTATTAATTAATCAATCAATCAATCAGTCAATCAGTCATTCTTCATTTAACTTTATGTGATTCTGTAATAAAATAAACTCTCTCTCTTGCCCACTCTCTCACCCTCTCTCCCACACACACTCACTGTCTCTGGCTATATATTCTCAGTTTGTAACAAGAGGCTGATATTAAAGCTATAATCAATCAGTGATATCATTACGTTGGGCGCTGCTGAGAGAGAGAGAGAGAGAGAGAGATAGTGAGAGAGAGCGAGGTAGAGGTGTAGAGAGGTAGATGTAGAGAGAGACTGCAGTATTGCACTGTGCTGCGGCTACAGAGGTAATAACATTTGTCTTTACTTGCACTCATGAAGGGAAGTCTCGAAGTCATCACATGCTACAAGTCGAGTGTCGACATCGGCGTTAAATATGCACTGCCAGTGCTTCTCAAAGTCTACACATTTATCAATCAATCAATCAATTCATGATGAGTATTATGAATAAATGATAATTATCTACCATTATTAGATATTTAATCAGTTGATTGTTTTGTTTAATTCAAGACCACAACGTACACGTATATTTTAAAACAGATATTCACTGACGCAAACCTGTAAACCGGTCTCGAAGACCGGACATCGACCATGATACCGCTATAGAAATTGTAGGAGGTTATTATTATTATTATGGTTATTGGTATTATTTTTATTATTATTATATTATTTTTATTTTTATTATTATCTTATTATTATTATTATTATAAATATTATTATTATTTTTATTATTATTATGGTTACATTTTAAATATCAAGTCAAAATGCTCCTACCAGTAATTCTTTCCTCACAAGCAAATTTGAACCCTGCGTTTGTTTTGAGGATGAATCTCTTCACCACAGGATCGAGATACTTGTCGCATGTCGAGTCCGTGACAACACCTACCAAGCACTGCATGCCTTCAGCCATATCCCTACGTATAATCAATCAATCAATAAGAATTTAACGTCCGGTTCCTCGCCATAAGGCCATGTCAAGGACGCCAATCATTAGCCTTCAGGGATATCCCTACGTATATAATCATTAGCCTTCAGGGATACCCCTACGTATATAATCATTAGCCTTGAGTGATATCTCTAAGTACAATCATTGGCCTTCAGTGATATACCCGTTAAATGTTATAATAACAATTAAATAAACTTGAATTAAAGATATTCCACATTTAACATAACATAACAACAATTGGAGTGCTACTGCCATCAATGACAACATCAAGAACTATTGAGACAAAGTCAAGCCGGCGAGCAAAAGGAAGGTCCAAAAAGGGTGCAAATTCCAAAACCCAGATTATCAGTCCAAAGTTGATAGTCGGTTCTCACTGACAATGTTAAGTCGACGCAGCCTATCATTGTGCCTCTAAACCTTCTGTTTACTTGACAAATAGGTACTAAAAGTATATTAGATAATATTCCATTCATTCTTTTGATACATGTTTATTGTTTAACAGTCACTGATGGATAATGTTCGTATTTTTGATGAACGCAATTCGTAATTATTCTTTCTTAATAGACTAGACAAAGCGAACAATCGATTAAGTCCAGGTAGAGTAAATTAATAAATTGCTGATTACTAGTGAATAGAGTAATACTTTTTATTTAATTGATTAAGAACTTAAAAACACTACGAGCAGACTGAGCGTAATCCGTGCTGACGAAGATTTAGAGTTGTTTGAGCGACACTGAGAGAATGGTAGGACTTCATTCTCCCTACACACTGCTGCAGCCTTGTGGCACATTGGCGCCTGCCCACCAATGATTGATCTCCTGTAACATCTATCAATCAATCAATCAATCAATCAATTAATCGATTAAACAATTTTGCGCTAGGAATCCATCTTATTAGTCAACCTATCATCAAATTAGTCAACCATTCTTAGAGTGTCTCAATCGATAATATAATCAATACCGCAATTAATAAAATAATTAGACGATTAAATGATAAAATGCTATATTTTATCTACTTTAACAACATTTAATAACATATTATTGAAAACACACACCTCTAGTAGAAGATTTGATTACAAGAGACAGGCTTAGAAGGTTTGTTTTGTTGTTGTTTTTGATGTTGTTGTTGTTGTCTGAGAGTTTACTGAAAGAACACACCTCTAGTAGAAGATTTGATTACAAGAGACAGGCTTAGAAGGTTTGTTGTTGTTGTTGTTTTTGATGTTGTTGTTGTTGTCTGAGAGTTTACTGAAAGAACACACCTCTAGTAGAAGATTTGATTACAAGAGACAGGCTTAGAAGGTTTGTTGTTGTTGTTGTTTTTGATGTTGTTGTTGTTGTCTGAGAGTTTACTGAAAGAACACACCTCTAGTAGAAGATTTGATTACAAGAGACAGGCTGAGAAGTGTTGTTGTTGTTGTTGTTTTTGATGTTGTTGTTGTTGTCTGAGAGTTTACTGAAAGAACACACCTCTAGTAGAAGATTTGATTACAAGAGACAGGCTGAGAAGTGTTGTTGTTGTTGTTGTTTTTGATGTTGTTGTTGTTGTCTGAGAGTTTACTGAAAGAACACACCTCTAATAGAAGATATGATTACAAGAGATAGGCTGAGAAGTGTTGTTGTTGTTGCTGTCATCCTCATCTTTAGTCAAGTTTTCTAAGCGATATCTTTGATAAGCGGATTATAGGCAGTTATGTTGACTCCTGGAACTGAAAATAGTTAAAATATAATTCTAATGGAAATTTCAGAAATTAATGAGCTATATTTTCATAATTTTATATTTTTCGCCTCAATAAATATAATTAGCTTAATTAATTATTTAGATACAAATGATCCTCATAGGATACATAATATCGGTATTTAATTTAAGCGAATATTAACTAATGCAGGCAATAATGGAACGGGCCCTTTCCATAACTGGAAAACCTCAACTTAATCGATGTGCTGTAAAATTCGCCATTATCAATTAATTTTTAGACACAAATTGAATTAGATCAATCTTAACAATTTATTAACAGGAATTTCTGCTATCATAATATAAGGTTATTGAGTCTAACCTCAATCGCGCTAGCACTGCAGCATCTATACTGTAGCATCCCGAGAGGTTCTCTGTAGATCTATGTGTATATTATACAGTAATTGTCAATGCTTCCATTTGATGAAAAACTGAATGCCGGCTTCTGCTAACAGACGAAACTTACCAATTTAGCGAACAAAATTCTGGACGATATTGAATTTCTCGTTAAACGTGTAGAAATTAATTCATTGCTGATTTGCTATGAGCCACAAAAAATAAAAACTTCCAACATTTGTATTTGCCACTGATTGTAATAATCTAGTCTTTGATCAGTTGATTAATTTTGCACAATTTCTGTGCGCAAAGATAGGACTTAAAAGTAGCGCATTGGCTATAGCCGGTGTTCATTTTGCGCTGCTTTCTGTCAGTCACATCTGTTATAATATAGATGCGACTTTATTATATTATATACATCTATTGTACTTCTATTATACCATGGGCTGAGGAATGCACACGTTAAGCTCATTGTATTTTTAATGCAGCAAAGGAAACAGTGTGAAATATAAACTGACATAACATTATAGCAGAGGTTGAGTGAAGGAAGCCCAGGCGATCAGAAATGATTTGAAACAGTCGTTTAGGATCATTTCTAATAGCATTGATTTGTAGCCGTTACTTAGTTTGTGTCTCATATCTCTCTCTTTCTCTCTCTTTCTCTCTTTCTCTCTTTCTCTCTCTCTCTCTCTCTTTCTCTCTCTCCCTCTCTCTATAAGTACACTACCCATTAGCAGGTCCATGCAGCATGTGCATTTATAATGATGATCTACAATAGACTGACGAATAAATTACCCAGGCAGTTGTTCTCTTGTATTTGAGATATCTGAACACTGAAAGAAAATATTTTCTGCTGTTAACTTTCTCTCTCTCTCTCTCTCTCTCTCACGCAATGCACTACCTACTAGCAGGTCCATGGTATATAATACATCCATTCATCGCTAGTCTTCACGTCCACATACGAGTGGATCTTTAAATCATTTAACCTTCCTGTTGATATACCATTATTCTTGGGGATTTTGCTTACGATGAGGTGGGCCCCTGTGCCTTCCTCAGCTTCTACTAACATTTACTGGACAGGGGCGTCATTCCCTGAGAACACAATCCTGTTTACCCACCACACTGTTAACATTATATTGTGAAATTCTAATTGTTGTAAGGAAATCGTTAAATTTTATTTCTTAATGAGCTACTGCTTACCTGTAGGCTACCACTATATGGTGTAGAATCAGTAAAACATAATGTATCTCACTAGATGATAGCAAATAGTCGGTGGAATTCGGTATATGTGACTGCTTGTGATACAACAAACAAGAGTCAGTTAAAGAAATCATTGCAGATTAGTTATTTAAAGTGATTGGGTCAAAAGTTTTCAAAAGTTGTCTATATGATTTCTGTAAAGACATCAGTTCTGACGTGCAGAACTTTATGCCTAACCTGCCATGCTTACTATTTATTATTGTGTGCTGGTTAGTATTGTTTATTATTTAATATTGTTATTCACTTTGTGTTGTTGTTAACTCATATGCTCTTGGAAGGTCAGTTTTGACAGTTAGGAATATTTGGTTTTTGAATTGACTGTTATTAGGAAAACTGCGCGAATCAAGTTTGTTAATAACATTTACCTATGACTTGTGAATGTCACGAGGTCTGAAAAATACTTCGTGTCTCACACACTAATCTTAATTGTTGTTGGGTTCAAATCCTGGGCTCTCCCGTCACTGACATCGCTTTATAGTGAGGAAACAGATGTTAACATTAGCTTTTAGTGTTTTGAAATGAACTCTATTTTGCATTTTATTTTATTTTCTATTTTGATTGTGTTACATTCAATCCATTGCCTGAAGTTTTGAAACGAAATAAAAATTAATATAATCTGTTGCTCAATACGCAATCTAATTCTGGAGTCAATTGGTTTTAGAATACTGATAATTAATTCAATTATTTAAATTTAATTAATTAAACGATTAATTAATCTTATCGAAAGTAGTCATTTATTTATAGATATAGTTTAAAGTAGAATTTACTGCATTTGCACCTAGGCGCAACAGTTTGATCACGTGACGTCCGCTGTTATAGAAGATTTTCTAAGTTAACACGTAGAGTGGCCGGACTGGAGGTGAGTTGATACTGTGACGTTTGGTTTATCAGGCAAGTGTCTACACCTAACGACCGTTGATACGGCACCGAGTGTTGATTCTGCTCCACAGAGGTCGTCGAAACCAGGCAAGAACTATTTCTTCAAGAAGTTTAACAACATCTTTTGAAGCAGACTTCTCTCTGCAATAAGAATTAGAGTTCTTAGAGACTTTACGTAGAACAGAAACGTTCAGTAACTTATTCCAATAACGTCATTGTAAAAGATATAATTTCTAATAATTTTACAATAGTTTGTATAACATTATTTAGAATTACTTTTATCCCTGCTATTAAATCATTGCAAAAAATTAATAGAATACATCTGTATTCATTACATTTGTATAGTGTGCTCTTTAATTTAAATGTTGACATGTGGTTTTACATTTTTCGGAATCTGTTTTAAATTGATAATTTTCATATTCATCAAAAGTTAAACCTAAATTACAATTTTTCAATAAATTTTAGACGTAATCGAATTGACAAAAGAAAATAATGTATTTGAGTGGTTCCTTGCTTTACCTTAATTTTATATAGCTTAATATTCAAACCGTTAATTGTGCAATCAAGTGGGAGTGAATTGTTCAAATCTCCTTTTTATGAAATGCAAAGTTCAGCTGACTCATGAATTTAGCATATAAGCTTGAATCTGAACTTCCTGTGACTTATTTGAGGTTTGAAATGTATACCAGTCGCACGGCGCCCTACTGACTAATAGATTATCTATATGGTATTAAAAGTGTAATCTAAATGCATTAGTGTATCGTAAATGTATTAACAAATAGAAAGAAGACTTGGATAGGACACATTCTAAGGGGGAAAGGTCTATTAACAGAGGTCCTAGAAGGTAGAATGGAAGGAAAAAGAGGCAGAGGCAGGCCGAGATTAGGTATGTTAGATGACTCAAAGACCCGCTCATGTGGAAATGAAGAAGAGAGCGGAAGACAGAAAAGAGTGGAAGCGTTATATACCATATAGTAAGAGAGAGAGAGAGAGAGAGAGAGGGAGAGAAAGAGAGAGAGAGAGAAAAGTTAAAGTGAGCGATATCACAACAGACGTCTATTTCTCTTTGAAGTGTGTTTAGCGGTTTAATTTAAGAATTCCTAGTTATTAAATATTGCATGTTTAATTGAAGGATCTGTAATAAAGTGCAATGGGACTATATAAGATATAATATATACAATCTATATACGAGGAGCAGACTTGCAAATGAGGAATTAACGTGAGTGAACTAACCAGAGCACTGTGGGATGATGGTGATGAACTTGTTCATGACCTCTTCCACAAGCTCCACAGCTCCAGGCTTACAGGACGCTGTCACCTTAGCCGAGTCCTCCATGCACTTAATCATGTCTGCGGTCCTGTCAATCAAAACCGCCTTGTTACTACTTTATAGACTAGCATACAAGCCGCGCATTGATGACAGCTGATCAAATGACGTCTCTGACATTGCCTTATGCCGAGGAACCGAATGTTAAATCCTTATTGATGGATTGATTGATTGAAATGCTGTGAACTCTGCGTAGTATTCAAAGTAGCGTTTCGTCAGCATTCTTAGCACCCGGGACCTATCTTAACGTCCCTGGACCAATATTGACGTCCCGGGACCAATCTTGACGTCCCTGGACCAACTTTGACGTCCCTGGACCAACTTTGACGTCCCGGGACGTCACCCCTTTGGGATCCTACCAGTCTTTTATGTGCTTGTGTAATGGAACAACAATCTAGGCGATCATTGACTTTATAGTTCATTTCAATGCACATGTACATGCAGATAAGACTAGAAAACCTGAATGGAGAATTACTGGAAAAATAACGTTATGGACCTGCTTTAGGCAGCGAGTGAAGTAGGAGAGAGAGATTGAGAGATATTGACAGATAGAGAGGTAGAGAGTGAGAGAAAAAGAGATAGAGAGTGAGAGATAGATATATATGTATAACTAGAGATGGAGAGTGGTGCAGTGATACGTACTCGCACTGAGCTATGGTTTGGGCAATCCTCTGGCACTCAGGCTGGTTGGGATCTCCCGGAGCCTCGAATATACACTCCCAGTGCTCAACAAGATCTGAAACAAGTCAAGAAATGTCAACAATGATCTCAATCGATTCACTTTACTGTTTTACGTCTAAATATTTAGTATTTAGCTTTTTTCTTATGTGCGGGTTCAAATCCTGGGCTCGCCCGTCACTGACACCGCTTTCGAGTAAGGAAATTTACGTTAACCTTAGTTTTACCAGCCTTTTATTACATTAAACCAGAGTGATACGAAACTCTTAAAGATTCAATTGAGTAATGAGTAAAATAATTCATCTTTCTGCCACCTGATGAGGAGGAACTTGTTTGGTGCTCTTCATTTCTAATTTCATTAAAATGAATTTTGATGATGTGTATCCGTAGAAAAAGAAGCAAATGAAATTAATTTTAATTTCTCATCTTCCACCTAAAATTATATTATCGCATTATTAAAGCACACAATTATTATTTTATTTTATTTTCAATAAAGCTAATGTAAAGCCAATGTTAACTTCAATTTCCTCACTCGGAAGTGATGTCAGTGACGGGCGAGCCCGGGATTTGAACCCGCACATACTGATCCGCGATCGAATATCTTACCGACATCGCCACTGGCTCCAGCCTAATTTAATAAACCTGATTTATTTGTCTAACCATAAAGAACTTGATATATTCCGCAGAGCTAATTTCAGCTTAGACACTTTAACATTGCCATTTACCGACATCGCCACTGGCTCCAGACAGTGGCGATGTCGGTAAGTTATTCGACCGCGGATCAGTATATGCGGGGTTAAAATCCTGGCCTCTCCCGTCACTGACATCGCTTTCAAGTGAGGAAACTGACGTTGATATTAGCTTTTTTACTTTTTAACAGAGTACGTATCACCGTTCAGCTTGTCCTTGCAGATGAAGTTGAAGGCAGAGCTTGCCTTGCTGAAGGTTTGTCTAATCTCCTCAGGGCAGTTCTGTGTTCTCACTACATTAGCGCCACAGCTCACTATCTGTAGCACGTCCCTAACAACAGCAACAAAAACAACAACAACACAATGCAATGTATCCACAGTTCTGTGTTCTCACTACACGAGCGCCACAGCTCACTACCTGTAGCACGTCCCTAGCAACAACAACAACAACAACAACAGAAACAACAACAACACAATGTATCAACAGCTTCAGCACATCTCTTATAACAACAACAACAACAAGAACAACAACAATACAATGTATCGTCAGCTCACTACCTGTAGCACATCCCTAACAACAACAACAACACATGCGCTAATAGGTGTACTACAAAACACATATGTGTTCTCTATCACATAACACCAATCACATGTGTGTACTCGACAATGTAGAAATGTCTTATATCACAACATGCACATTAGTATAATGTACATATTTTATACTGTAGTTTAGACACAACATTATTATTCACACGTCCATTCATCAAGTCGCCTATTTCAATGCTCTTACTGACTCACCAACATGCACACATGTACATGCACATAGTGTACATATACAAAGTGTAGACACATCACACACGTACAGTCATCGAGTAGTTTATTTCAGCTCTTACCTGCAGACGGTTCTAGCACCGGCTCGACGCAGAAGAAGAGAGATTTGCTCTGGATCAGGATTCTGATACTTCTGAGCTGATACCAGGCATCTCTGTAGCCCACCATAGCACGCCATGATATCATCCTGACCTCTACCTGCAACACACAGTTCATTCGAAATAGTTAGTCCCTAATGTTTTGCTCTTCACTGCTCGATGCTATTTTCATTATTTATGTTTAATGTCTCAAATTTTTCTACGATCCTATGTTGCTATGCTACTATGTTTCCCGTGTTTCAGGTAGTCAGCTAGATAGAGCTCAGTTGTGGTCTTTCTGACGACCGTTCTATTTGTATTTTGTCTCGTTTTATGCGCTTTGTGTATATATAGATTCAGTTACAAATAAATAATCATGGTTCTTTCTCTCTCATTCACCACTCAGTTTAACGTCTATTCTTAGAAGACAATCTTCACTTTTCTCGTCTGAAAATGAGAGTTAGAGCCGCCATTTACCAGCAGTGAAGCGAATCGATGAGATGACAGTCTATATACTTTCGAGTGAGTAAACTGACGTTAACAAAAGCTTAACGTTTGTTTTATACGTGTCAGTTTATCAACAGTACTGATCTCAGACTAAAGATTTTTCTATCTCTCTGTCTCTCTCTGTCTCTCTCTCTGTCTCTCTCTTTGTCTCTCTCTCTCTCTTTCTCTGTCTCTGTCAAACTCTTTAAACATATTCTATCTAAGCATTTACCAGGTGGTCAACTGGTTAAGTCCGATTTTAATGATATGGTAAGTTAAATCCTGAGGACAAACAACATTGTTCAGATGCACATATTCTATTAACATTTAGATAGGAACAGTAGGTCCTAGTAAATTAATTAGTAGTAGTAAATTAAAAAGATAATTAATTAGATCAGTAAATTAATTAGTAGTAAATTAAAAAGAAAATTAATTAGATCAGAAAATTAATTAAAAGTAGTAGGTCTAAATTAAAAAGAAAATTAGATCAGTAAATTAATTAAAAGTAGTAGGTCTAAATTAAAAATAAAATTAGATCAGTAAATTAATTAAAAGTAGTAGGTCTAAATTAAAAATAAAATTAGATCAGTAAATTAAGTAGTAGTAGTAAAATTAAAATAAAATGAATTAAATCAGAAAATTAATACAGGCAGTAAATTAAAAGTCAATTAATTAATATCAGTAACTAAATAGACAATAGTAAGTCAATATATAATTAATAAGTTAATAAACAATTTATCACCTGCTGAAGCTACCGCAGCACAAATCAACAACACTGCTACCACTTGATACATCATGATGTTGAGAGAGACTTCTCCGCCGAGGCTGTTAACTCTGCAATACAAATTATCTACACTCGCTGTTCTTTTATACCGCGGACTACTTCAACGGTTGAAATATGTCTGCTATGTTTATGCTGTTCTGAGAGAACCCAATTAGATAGTTTTCTTGATTAAAGTAATTGCTTTCAGTGCATTTAGCCCTGCGTCATATTGTGTCACACTCTCTCACATTAATATAAGCGATTACAAGTTTAGCCTTGTTAATACTTTTGTTATTATTGCTACTATTATTGTTGAAATTATAGTTGTTATTATTTATGTCTCCTCTGTTTAGACTGGAATTGCGCATCATTACATGACGACCCAAGTATTTCTGACGGCTTGTTTGTACTACTTACTTGTGTGACTTGAAAACTTATTGTCGAATAGTTTAAATTAAATTAATCGACGTTTGTGACATCTGCTTTACCACCTACAGGTAGAAAGAGTTGTCTTATCTCAGAATGTTTAAAACTATTATAATTTATTATTATTTTAACAATATATATATATATGTATATATATATATATATATATATATATATATATATATATATACATATATATATATATATATCAGTCGGAACGGCTCAAACCACTTACACATATGACATGTATTGTATGTATTACATGCATAGCATATATTACTTGCACAATTGTAATATACACAATAGTTAAGACGTACGTTGCCAATGAGAAAATAAAAATTTATATACAATCTTTGTCGCCCGTTTTGAAAATAATAAATCATAACGATACACGACTCAGTCGATCTTCGAATCGGTAGTCTTGCGCTTAGAGATAATATGACATACTAACTGGACCATCCAGCCTTACTGGTGCACTGCAGTAACGACACGTGTTTGTGTCCATTGGCCGAGGCATAAGTCAGGCGTCAGTGTGGGTGTAAATAAAGATGATTGGCAATTTAGACTCATTTCCTATCTAAACCAATTTACTAAATTGGTTTAGATAGGCTGATTGGTGTTCGCTGTTATTTTAACGGTTCTTTACTTGACTGTTCATCCCAAAATAAATTGCCTGTTGACCTGCAGATGTAGAAGTATATAGTGCTGTTTAGATAGTATATTAGTTGTCACATTATATATTGGATATTATATTAGATATAATTTTGAGAAATATTGTTGGGTTGGATTGTCTTAATAGCGACGTGGTTAAGTCAAGAAGTTTTAAAAGATAGATCCTGAGGTGAATGGAACCCTCTTGGGTTAGATTCCTGGCCGTGCTGATCTGAGAATAAAATTTCGGACAATCACTGGACTGGTTGCGCGGAAAATTGTCTAAAATTGCCTGACGGTTTGAAAATTGATAGATATCAACATAGTTGATCATTTCACTATAGTGCGTGTTATTATTTTAGTAAAATTAACAAAGCAACTGGAAGATTCATCTGTGAGAAATTCAGAGATATGGTCATCTGCTGTCCTTAGTGTTCTGCTAGAGATTAGTGTAGAGAAGTTTTTCCCGATCCTTTCACTTTTCATCTCTCAAAAATAAATTGAAGCTGAAATCTATGGCAGCGCCAGTGAAAGCGCCTACAGGCCATGCTGATGTGAGGGATGTTTCCAGCAGATAATGTTGACTATTTGTTTAAAAATATAATTCTTGAAATGTTTTACCATCTATATTTGTCAGTTATATGTTTTAGTCCACTTCAAACAAACATGCATATGCGTGTTTATAGCTAGCAAGATGTGGTGGTAAGTAATTTAAAGTCACTAGATTTAATAGCCAAGACTTATTTAACAAAACGTCTTGAATTACAACTTTTTTAGGTCACCATTCCGCCTCAAGATTAACGTGGACACTATTCACAAATAGAGCTCTACAGCTACAGGTTATAGAGCCTGATATTAGCATAGGCTTGACATTAGCGTAGGCCTGACACTGGCATAGGCCTGACATTAGCATAGGCCTGACATTAACATAGGCCTGACATTAGCATAGGCCTGACATTAGCATAGGCCTGACATTAGCATAGGCCTGACATTAGCGTAGGCCTGACATTAGCATAGGTCTGACATTAGCATAGGCCTGATATTAGCATAGGCCTGACATTAGCATAGGCCTGACATTAGCATAGGCTTGACATTAGCATAGGCCTGACATTAGCATAGGCCTGACATTAGCATAGGCCTGACATTAGCATAGGCCTGACATTAGCATAGGCCTGACATTAGCATAGGCCTGACATTAGCATAGGCCTGGCATTAGCATAGGCCTGATATTAGCATAGGCCTGACATTAGCGTAGGCCTGATATTAGCATAGGCCTGACATTAGCATAGGCCTGACATTAGCATAGGCCTGACATTAGCATAGGCCTGACATTAGCATAGGCCTGACATTAGCATAGGCCTGGCATTAGCATAGGCTTAGCATTAGCATAGGCCTGATATTAGCATAGGCCTGACGTTATCTGCCGTTTAAAAATCTCTGGAGCTCAGCTGTGGTGGGTCCAGTGCGTAAATTCCTGATAAAACATTCTCTCTCAGCACGATCAACCGCTGATCAACAAATTGATTAAGCTCTGTTTCTAAACTTCTCAATATAGACTTTATTGGAAAATAAGGCTTCTGAGGTGGTTTACCATTGCTTGCCTTTATCGGTCGCAGTTTAGTCACCTCTTACGTCACATCCATTATGCCTCAAGTCTATTCTGTTTTGGTTCGTTCACTACATATAGTCTCACAACTCTGCAAGTGTGTCACTGTACGGATACACATGTATTTCAAGGTTACTCTGAAGCAACTCGTTCTTACATAATTAGATGAATAACTAGATTATGATGTGAATTATCTACATTATCCTGTCTAACAATATATAATTATATAATCTCGCTGTGTAAACAGGATTGTTTTCTCAGGGAATGACGCCCCTGCCCAGTAAATGTTAGTCAAAGCTGGGGAAGGCATAGGGGTCCACTTCGTCATAAGCAGAATCCCCAAGAATAATGGTTAGATGATTTAAAGATCCACTCGCATGTGGACATGGAGAGCAAAATGGAAGATGGAGAAGACTTGAGGCGATATATGCCATGGACCTGCCGGTGGGCAGTGCACTAAGAGAGAGAGAGAGACATTATTAATAATGATGATTATTATTTACATTATTATACATTATTTATTAATAATCATTAATAAGAGTGCACTAAGAGACATTATTAACTAAATTATTTTTCTTTGTATTCTCACTTTGCGAGTTTTACACTTTTCTTTCGTAACGTCATGACATTCAATGAATGACCACTCTTCATTAAATGTATAGCTTTTTACTTCGCTTAAAACAGAAAAACTTTTAATGGCAAGTTTGTATATTTTTAATACGAAGAAATCGTTTAAATAGTAAATAAAATTTGAGATACTCTGTACCATTTTCTTGACCACACTGAAGAAATTGCAGAGTTTTCTCTAAGCTACTACTGTTGTTGTTGCTGATACTGAAGTTCTAAGAACGTCTTTAATGACTTAGGTTTGACGTGACTCACATGTTTGCTACTATGTCTCTTTCACGTATTTCCTCTTCACTCGTCGCATTTTAGTTGCACTTGGCTCAGGTGATATTTAAATGGGCAGCCGATTACACACCGCGCTAAAAGTTGTGAGGAAGGTTTGGAGAAGACGACGAGGCTTTACTTCTTCAGATAATTCAGTAGCATCATTTGAAGATCGTTGCGTTCTGAAACAAAAAACAATGCACATGTGCGATTTGTAAAAATATATTTTACAGTGACGTACTCCAAACACGTGCTAATGGAATAACATTTGTCGTTATAATAATAAGAACGTATGGGATGAAAGTTTCAAAAGAATATAAACTTTGTGTGAGAGAGAGAGAGAGAGAGAGAGAGAGAGAGAGAGAGAGAGCGAGACAGTTAGATAGCTAGATAGATAGATAGAGAGAGAGAGAGAGAGAGAGAGAGAAAGAGACAGAGAGAGAGAGAGAGAGAGAGAGAGAGATGGCTATTGTAGAAACAATAGAGGCAGATACTGAAAGAGACAGATATGCAGAGTGATAGAATGAGTAAGAGCGAGAGAGTGAGAGAGAGAGAAAGAGCGAGAGAGAGAGAAACGGAGAGAGAGATAGAGACAGAAAAAGAGGAAGACTGAGATATCTAGATTACTAACGGGAGCACTGTGGTATGATGGAGATCATTCTATTGAGGAGGTCACTAATGAGCTGAGTGGCTCCAGGGTCACACATAGGACTGGACTGAATGGCTCTATCCACACAGATTATCAAATCCTCCGTCCTGACACAACAATCAATAGAAGAGTGGGTCACACGTGCAGCTCAACAATAGCTCTGTGAGAAATTCAAACTGATACTAGCACAGAGCTATGTAACTTGCTAATAACAGTGCCACTAACATAGCACTATGCTAGTAACAGTACCACTGACATAGCACTGTGCTAGTATCAGTGCCACTGACATAACACTGTGGTAGTAAGAGTGCCACTGACATAGCACTGTGGTAGCAACAGTGCCACTGACATAGCACTGTGGTAGCAACAGTGCCACTGACATAGCACTGTGCTAGTGTTAGTGATACTGACTGACAGCTGGAGAGTTTCTCTTCTATCCTCTGACATTGCTCAAGACTCGTGTCGATGTTCACTCCGAACAGACAGTCCCAGTGATCTGCTATCTCTGAAAAATACGGCAAATAAACTCACTGAAAATACCATTTAATAATAATACTATTAATGGTTTAACGTCCATTTCCTCATCTAGGGATGATGTCAGGGACGTCCCCAGCAGCCCGCATCAGATCAATTCACCCAGACCAATCTACAAAAGAAATGTGCTGATCAGAAGTAATACATTTATTGCAAACAATTCTAAACTTTAATGAAATCTGAGCGTCCAGTTGTGACGAACCCATTATCAGTGGATTCAGTGCAATCGCAAGAAAGATGAACTGCTTCATCTGACCTTAACGTTAAACACTCCTCTACAATCATAGAACATCAAAGAGAAGGTCATTAAATGATATTAAGAGTGCATCCCCTGTTTGCTTTCTTAATTTAAATATCACAATTAAATTAACTCAGCAAACACCTTTTAATGGAGTAAAAATTTGTATGAAATAAAACTAGACCAAGCACATGCATATTGTTTCCAAGAAAATTGTGAATAAGCAATTTTGAACTTATTAGATACTTAATGCTTGGTAAGTACTTATAGCAATTAAGTACTTAATAACAATTTAGTACTTGATAAGTACTTAACAGCAATTTAGTACTTGATAAGTACTTAACAGCAATTCAGTACTTGCTGCTCACATCCACTCACCGCTTATTTTATCGACACAGATGAAGATGACGATGGTGTTGATGTTGTTGAATGATTGGGTGAACTCAGGGGGGCACCCCTCCCTCCCTACCTCCCCCGCCACACAACTCAATGAACCCTTCAGGTCACTGTACACACATGTTCAATTGCTATTAAAAAACTAGTCTATCAAAGACAGCCTTATCTTGCAAACAGTCCATAACTTTTTTTATCGCTCTTTGTATCGTTTAGCATCGTTTATTTTTTCATCACAGCACAGATTATACAAACAATAGGAACGTGCATGTAGTTAGATAAACAAACAACAATACGAAAGAGGCTACCACAAAAGAGCCATCGCTCTGTTCGGTAATACCATAATTAGCAGTTATAGCAGATATAACTTAACAACAATTAGAGTGCTAGTCATCAATGACAACATCGAGCATTATTGAGACAAAATCTAGCCGGCGAGCAAAATGAAGTTCCAAAAACAGTGCAAATCCAAAAATCCAGGAAATCAGTCCAAAGTAATATGATAGGTCAGCAACAGTTATCTAGATTACACTGGAAACCCGTCACTCACGGGTTTTAAATCTATTAGATTTTTATGAAATTTTTAGAAATTCTTAATTTATTATGAATATATTATATAGATTATTAATTAATTATTAATTAGCAATTAATATTTCATTTTTATTGATTATAAATTATTAATTAATAAAGATTTTAATTATTAACTATTAATTAATAATTCATTCTTAATAATTATAAATAATTAATTGATCTATGAATTATTTCTTAATTTATTAAATATTATTTAAATAAATACTGGAATCAATAACCGGAAGTCCCACTCACCGGCAGACATTCTCAATCCCAGCCTGATGGATGAGTCCTGCTATCTCCACAGCGTCACGTGACTGATACTTCTGAACCGGTAGTAAGCACGTGTGGAGTCCCGCGTAGCAATCATTATGGTCTAGCGTAGAAAAACAATTGAAAAATTATAAATCAATCAATCTATCAATCAATAAATCTATAAAAGAATTGGAAAAATATAAATCAATCAATATATCAATCTATAAATCTATAAAAGAATTGGAAAAATATAAATCAATCAATCTATCAATCAATAAATCTATCAATCAACACGACTCAGCATATCTGTAGCTTATATGCTGACTAATAGTAAGTAAGTACTTAAATTTACACTTGTGTATTTCGCGATTTTTGGAACAAGACAAGAATAAAATCTAAGCTACTATGTTAAAGCCATATTTTTAATTTTTTAATTAAAGTGTAATATAAGTCAGGAAGAAATCAAGCTGAAAACTTCACATTTGTTTAGTATCTACTTAATGTGTACCATTTAATCCAACAATAAATTAGTAACTAAAGTGATAAGTAATTGAATGTATCAATAGCGCATTGGTTAAGGGTGTAGATAACGTCATGAAGTTTTAAATGACAGACTCTGAGGTGAATTGAACTTTCGTGGGTTCGAATCCCAGCCGCGCTTATCTGAGAGTAAAATCTCGGACATTCACTGGACTGGCTACACGGAAAATGGACTAAATTGCTTAGCGGTTATAACATGTGGTATTAAAAAAGTGATAGATATCAACATAGTTCATCATTTCACTATAATGTGTGTTATTGTTATTATTATTAGATTTAAGTTGGCTTATGAAGATAACGTCTCACAGAATCTAGCTGCAAGTAGTAGAGGTGCAGTGCATTGACTCCGTGTAAGTGATTAATTTGTATTAGAATAACTGAGAAATAAAAAGATGTTTGGTTGCATAAGTTATCAATTCTTTCAACGCTAGATAAACAGATTAATATTGCGAGAATCTGACACTTGAGCCTCACAAAACTTTTCTAGAATAGATTAACTTACTATACGCTGAAGCTAGATAAGTTAGTAGAGATGATATCAGTAGATAGATCATGATAGCCCTGAAGCTAGATAAGCTAGTAGAGATGATATCAGTAGATAGATCATGATAGTAGATTAACTTACTATCCCCTGAAGCTAGATAAGCTAGTAGAGATGATATCAGTAGATAGATCATAATGCTGAGTGCACGTACATATAGGCTGTGATACAGGCTATGGTATAGGCTAAGATATTGCCTATGATATAGTCTATGATATAGTCTTTGTATAGGCTACGATGTAGCCTATAATATAGTCAATGATATAGCCTATAATATAGCCTATGATATAGCCTATGATATAACCTATAGCCTATGATATAGCCTATGATATAACCTAAAGCCTATGATATAGCCTATGATATAGCCTATGATATAGCCTATGATATAGCCTATGATATAGCCTATGATATAGCCTATGATTTAGCCTATGATATAGCCTATGATATAGCCTATGATATAGCCTATGATATAGCCTATGATATAGCCTATGATATAGCCTATGATATAGCCTATGATATAGCCTATGATATAGCCTATGATATAGCCTATGATATAGCCTATGATATAGCCTATGATATAGCTGCGGCTAGTGATGATGATAATTATTGACTGAGTGCTTGGGGCACTGCTCAACACTTAATCTACTGAAGCAAATGCTGTGGTTCTCATTCCATGGGCCTCCTATAGCTACTATATCTCCACCCAAAACGACCCACGAGATTCCCACCACCTACATAGTGCCCACCACCCGTGCGAGATCTGCCAGCCAGAGAGAGAGAGAGAGAGAGAGAGAGAGAGAGAAAGAGAGAGAGAGAGAGAGAGAGAGAGTCGCCCTTCTGCCAGTGATCATGACACACTCGTGGGTGTCAGACACTCGTGGGTGTCACACCACTGGTGAGTGTCACCCAAGAGTGGGATGTTTTGATCTCGCTTTCTCTTGTGGTCTATCTGTACTCTGTCGTCAACGTGTGGTGCTTTGGCGCCTGTTTGTGTAGAGTCTGCAAGAGACGTCCCTGACATTTCCTTATGGCGAGGAACCGGACGTTAAATTCTTATTGATTTATTGATTGATTGTTATTACTTCATACATGTATGTTTGTATGAAATGGCTTAAGTTAGTTGAAGTAATCGACATGTGCAGTGCTTAATGTTGGCGGATTTAAACACATTATTCACGCAGAGATAATGAAGCCTAAATCCATATGATCGCGGTTACCACTAGCTCTGAAAACTCCTAATTTCTGAACTAAACGCACTTATGGTGGTATTTAATAAGCTGACTTTAAACATTTGATAATATAAACAGCGGTGTTGAGTTAATCGGTTGATTAGAATATTTGGTATTCAACAGTAAACGAAACATTGATAGTCTGAATATGCACCACATCTAATACAATGTTAACAATATCCATCCAACTAGCGTCACAGCGGCAGATTAAACTGTTTATCTTATAGTTGAGGATAATTGTATTAGATAAAACTGCTTTAGCTGGCAATTGACTTCAAAGGGTCGACATCAAATTGTTTGTCATTAAATATTGTCAACTGACGGGAATTTATCAATTAACCTAGCTGTTAGATGATGTAGCAGCTGCTGTAGCTGCTGCTGTAGCTGCTGATGTAACTATAGCTTTTCACACATAAGAGAATGAATGGCCTAACACATGTTAGTATTTAGTACATATAAGATAAGGAAAGGCGTAACACTTGTTAGTATTGTACACATTAGAAAAGGAAAGACCAAACACATGTTAACACATGTTGCAATGTGCACTCATCACAGTTTTAACACATGCTAGTATTGTTGATTCAATCAATCAATATGTACTTTTGATTTGCAAATAAAGCCAAGCTGTGCAAAATCCAAAAGCGCGCTTACTGGATATTTGTAAATATCAAGAAGGCCAGTGACAAAAGTTCACAACCCATGTGGGGACTAGAACCCTGCAAGCCTGGAGTGCAATCCATAGGTTGAAGATTCAAGAGCTAGGGATATAAGACTATTAGTCTATTCTCCGACAATTTATTTTCTTCTCTCACAAGCAGCTACCGGAAGGTTCAATTCTGACTTGTGTGATCCTTATCGACAAATATTACCAAAAATGATAAAGTTACTTTATCAGCGTCCAACTTAAGACTTCCAATCAAAGATCCGTTAAAATTCGCCCAATCGAGGATTAATAAAATTTAGCCAATTAAAGAAGCAACAGATGAAGCCAATCAAAGAAGCAAAAGATGAAGCCAATCAAAGAAGCAAAAGATGAAGCCAATCAAAGAAGCGAAAGATGAAGCGAAAGAAGCAAAAGATGAAGCCAATCAAAGAATTAAAAATGTATCCATGCAAAGATCCATTAAAACATAGACAATCAAAGATTTTAAAACAGTTAAAGAATCGCTAAAATTAAAATTGAAACCCGAAGAAGTTAAATTTGTGTATGAATATTTTTCGCATTGAAATGATTGATGGACATTTAGCGTTGGCTATAGTGGACTCTAAACATGTAAGAACATGTATAAACATATTTGGATTGCAGAGCAGCAAAGAGAGATACCTAAAAAGGAATTTAGTTATGAAAACTTGCAAAAGTAAAAATGAAATTTTGATTAATTGAAGTTTAAATAATACGAAATGCCTAGCGAGTCTTGAAGTAGCTAAGTAGGATAATAGGAATAAAAAGGTTTAACGTCCGTTTCCTCATCCAAGGATGATGTCAGGGACGTCATCTATGATATATAGCTTTTTAGTTTATTTTCAATGAATTTGTATATGTTGCTAAGCACCGTTTTTATTTTTTATTCCATTGTTTGCAAACATTTTTGCTACCATGGTGTAATGAAAATTCACATGTTCTATCTACAGATGAATATTTATTAATATCCTGCTCATACGTTTAGATAAATATCTTCAAATCTGGTCATTAAAACGCAAAAATGCACTATATTTAATTTAAGAATTTTGATTTTTATATTACTACAAGTAATTATGCCGAAAACTGAGTTGTGCCTGCTGAAGCTACAGAAAATTCAAACCAGTTTTCTTTCCTTATTTCTTTCGCTCTGTATCCACCCATCTATCTATCTGCCACTCCCTCTATCTCTCTCTCTCTCTCTCTCTCTTCTCTCTGTCTGTCTATAACTGTCTACCTCTCTCTATGTCTAGTTTCAGTTCTGCGACACTAATATTTAAGCCTATTCTGATAAATCAGCCTTGAACTCTTCCCACAACCAGAGATTCTCAGTGAATGAGAGATGGTCAGTTTCTTACAGTCAGACTCTTATCTTCTACTTTCTGAAGAGACCAAGAAACATTCTCTGCATACGTTGTCTTTCTGTAAAATAAAAACACAGCAATTTACATTTAATACAAGAAATATAGAACATAATAAAGCAGTCTAAAAGCACAATTAAGTTTCATTAGTTTCTTATTTGTTCTAATGAAAGAGCTAGGTGGCATTATATCAACTGCAACAGTGGTGTTCTGAATTTGAGACAAATGGCGCCAAGTAAAAGGAGATACATCATGATTTTGAGCGTAGATAAACTAAGATAACTGGCAGTATCTTTATACGTTTGTCTTTATTATTCCTTTTTATATTATTCCAAACAGATATAATTAGCTTGGCCCTGTTAACCCTAGTGTGTATATACGCTATCAAATTGACTGAATCCTAATCAAGCATATAGACTCTGTATTGCTATTTCCGATATAATTATGCAGATTATTGCGAATATATTACTTCTGCGACATTCTGTCACTATCTATTTCTCACTTTGCAGGTCCTAGATATTTAATCTTAGTAAAGTTTTGCCTTTTTTGGCACATCTATTGCAGCCGGTGCGGATTTTAAAATAGCTTTTCAATATCCCGGAGATATTTTCGTTCAAAGCTTTTAGTGCTCGATATAGTTCTTCCAAATTGGTAACCTAACACTGTACTAAACGAGCTCGACGGAGCTTAACT
>CAJHZI010000657.1:722500-771027 GCA_905160935.1 Enchytraeus crypticus | reverse complement strand
CACAATTCATTTATTTAATTTATTTGAAGGATTGCATGAATGCGTTATAAAGTTACATATAAGAAAATGACACACGTATGATTGGTAGAAGTAACAGTTTTATAATGATCGTCTAATGCGTCAATCCTCTACTGCGTACCCACCTCGACCTACTGGGCAAACGAACCCAATCATAGGCAGGAATTCTGGAAGAACTTCTCGGATGAAGTCAGTCGCTCCAGCCTCGCATTCTGGAATCGATTCATAGGCGCTCACCAAACAGTCGATTGTTTGGTTGTTGCTATAAAATCAACAGTGCAGAATGCAATATGCCGATAATAAACAACTAACTCTAGCAGACAACAAGCGATATTTAAAGTCAGAGTAACAATAAATCAGTGTAACAGAGAAGTAATTGAACTTTATATTAGCTTTTAGTGGCAATGATTAGAGGGTTGAAACTAAATTTACTGTAAGTTTCCTGTCTTTAGAACATGCCAGTACCGGATTCGAATCATGCACCAATTGATCAGCGGACGGATAGCTTACTAAATTGCAACCGATACAGTCCGATACGGTTAAATTTTGAACAGAAACATTATTTACATTAAAATATACATGTTTAAGTTAGTTATCGTTTTTTAGTAATTTGTTTTGGAATATTTAGTAAATTTTAGGCTAGGAGCGTTTCTAGTAATTTTCGAAGTTCGAGATTAAAATTAATTTGACCAATAACTTGCACTGAGTTTTTATTTAGACGCAGGCTCTCTTTGTCTCCTAGGACTCCTAGGCTTTCTTAGACCCTTGATTAACTAACGGAGTGCTATATTACTGAAAGGCTGAATGTGATATGTGATTTATATATGCGATTTAAAAAGTAGTAACTAATTATGAATCTCAGTAACTAGGCTAATTATAAATAGTATAGAGTTGAATAGCAAATTCTTACTCGCATTGATAACGTCTCTGTCTTTCGAAAGGACTGCACTTGTGGAGGTTCATATATATCTTCGTCGACAGAATACAGTGCCAGTGCTTGGCGAAATCTGTATTGGGTGAACATATTGAAGGCAGTTGTATCATCGGTAATTTTCTAAGCGATCATTAATCTCTGAACATTCTTGTCAATCTGTCAAACTTTCTCATAAGGGAAACTGTAAAGCATCATATTAAGCTGCTGTGCAACCTTCATTCTCAACTAGATTTCTTTAACTTCTCCGCTGATCAAAAATGAATGGGCCTGTCTTAACTGCCTAAGTTAACCATCCATGGGAGGTCAGAGAGTTTCGTTGAGTGCATTTCTTAACTATCTTCAATAAAATATTGGAAAACCACACATCCTGTCCATGATATTGTCTGCTTTGCATATGGAGGCACTGACCAAACAATTTTCTTCTCTCTCTCTCTCTCTCCGTCTCTCTCTCTCCGTCTCTCTTTGCAGCGACTTTTAAAAATAAGTGAACTAAAAAATTCCCATTTTCAGTTAAAAGGGCATGAAAGGGATAGAAATTAAGAGTCACTTCTGTATAAATTACAATGGACTAAAATATTCAATGCTATAGCTTGCAACAAATTACAATAGTGAGAAGAAGGAAAGACAAAACCGGATCAATTTAAATTGTAATACGTTAGTTTTAGTCAATTGAATTCTCTCGTTCTCTCATTCAGATGCTCAAAAAATAAATTCCTACCATCCAGTCTATCGACACATAGTTTTCTCTGCAGGTGTAGGTGAGGACTTTGAGTGAGGAAGATGTGGTAGGGTAGGTTGTCTCTGCAAAGAGGACTCTCGATCACTGGCCTCAAGCATCTGCTGTGCTCCTCAACGTCTCTATATCAATCAATCAATCAATAAGAATTTGACGTCCGCTTCCTCGTCATAAGGCAATGTCAGAGACGTCATATACAGAGCAATCAAGTCACTCAACACACAGCAGATCATATGTGTAGTATATCAGGATCATACTCCCAAGTTCAGCATCAAATTGTAGGTCCAAGCTACGTATCCCTTATCGCTTATGAGTGGAGGCGTTATATACCATGGACCTGCCAGTGGGCAGTGCACTAAGAGAGAGAGATCAGCATCAAATGGTACGTCCAAGCTACTTATCCCTTATCACAGTCAAGAGCTCTCCTCAACTGTATGACATTTGTTGCGATAGACATGCTCTAGTAAGCTCTTCTTAACACACTTCCTTGTTTGTTAATTCAACTTAATAACTCGACCGGCATTTAATATTCTACCTTTAATTAACTATTGCACAGCCGTGAACTACTGTACGTGAACTAAAGCGATTACAACACAATGTAAGAAACAAATTCATGTTCTGTGCCGCAAACAAATCGTTTAGTTGTCTTTGCTGAGATTTTACTCAAGAGAATGTTCTACTAAACTTCCATTCTAATTACATTATACATGTAAGTCGTGGGAAAGGAAATTAAAATGATAACAAAGTAAAAAAAACATATTAAATACTACAAATTAAACAAAATAGTAGAAAACCCGGAAAGGCTTTGTAGTGTTATCATATTATATATGCATGTACAAAGTCCTATATCACTGATGTTCTAAATGACAATAAAGATGTAAACATGACGACGGTAGTTAATAGCAGACTCGGACTCTCATGATGTTAACAGAACGACGTTAGCTCTGCTCTATGATTCAACTGTATTCTACACACAGAGAATAAGTCACAGCTTTACCTGCACACAACCCTGGCTCCAGACAGGCGAACCTTGAGCGGCAAAGAAGCGAATGTCCAGATTCCTCTTACAGCGTACTTGTCTCTCAGGATTTCATCGCAGTCCCATACTCTATCACGACACTCCTCACCTCTCAGGTCATGACCTTCGTGACCTCTCAGGTCATGACCTTCCTCACCTCTCAGGTCATGACCTTCGTGACCTCTTAGGTCATAACCTTCGTGGTGGTTGCCTCTTTTCGTCAGGTCACGATGTGCTGAAGAAATAGAAAGCAACAACAGAGCCTAAAGTGTAATGCTAACAATAGAGAAAGGCAACCAAGCAATAAACCAATCCAATCGTTAAAATGGTTCTATCTTATTGCACAAGTATTTATTTTTAACGTTTTCATAAATCGCGATTAAAATATCTAGATGACAATTGTAAAGTATGTAGCAAGTATGATTGACAGTTGCATAGGAGATGCTCAAAGGGGGAGTGATTGCTTAAAGAGTCATTATATGAGAGAATTGCAGTGAAGAGAGTTATGGGAAGACCGAAACTTGAAAATCTAGATGTCTGGATAAAGCATGTGTATGAGAATATGAGATAAGCAAAGGGACTGGGAATATATGGATGGAATATATGGCAAGAAAATCTTTGACTCATCTCGTCAGAAATGGTATCAACAAACGACTAATTCGATCATTTGTGCTGGATGTGGTTAATGACGAATTAGCAACAGTAATTGTCGTTGCTGTTGTCCCGTCATATGAAGAGAGCCGTGCTTGGATACTTTGATTATCTCTGTTTTGAGATTAAATATCTTACAAAATAGATGTAACATTTTGGATGCAACCTCTGTTTTTGTGTGCCACGCTCTAACGCGTGGCTCCTGTATTTTACTGATTTCAATGAAATATTGATTTACTGAACTACACAATTGGCATGCATATTCGACTAAAGAATTTACTTTACAATAGACATATACATGTATATATATATACACATGTATATATATATATATATATATATATATATAATTTACCATACAGTGAACATATATATTAGACTGTACCATTTGCTATATACTATAGACATATAGACATATACTGTATTTTAAACTATGCCATTTACTGTACAGCAGACATGTCTTTTAGACCATACAAATTCGCTATGCTATAGACATTTATATTAGAGATATCTAGTTGAACCGATGATTGATTGATTGATTGATTGAGCTTGGTCAACATCAACTCAATTCTTCTCTACTTACATTTTGACGCCACAAATCCAGACAGCAGAGAGACGATGAGAGCGAGCGAGAGAGCGGAGAACTTCATGTTTAACAGATGAGTTCTGTAGTAAAGTGAATGAGGTCAGCATCAGCTACACAATAATCTAAAACTCTCTCTGACTGTGAGTAAAGAAAGATTAACCCCCAGCTAACTAAGGCCTGTAGACAGTAAATAGGATTGAGTAGTGCAGTAGATTGAGAGTTTAGTATTAGCTACACATTTGTGTAGAACTCTTATTCGTAATACAATGTAAACCCACTGACTACTAGCATGTAGACAGAGACTAGGATATTCAATTAACTGTATTAGAACTTGAAGTTATTATTTAATCGGCCGTCAATAATATGTGCTGTTCTTCTTCACCCGTTATCCGTGTATCGTGAACAAAACTGCAGCGCGAATGTTGAGAGGTACATGTAAATAGTTTCTCATTCAGTTAATAAAACTCGAAGAAATGATTGAAAATGATCGCAATGTAATAATATTATTAAATCATAGCAGCGTCAAAATAAAATACAAATATCTGAAATTATGTCAACTGATAGACAGCTAACTGACTCCTGTGTATAGCATGAGAATTGCTGTATTTTGTGACACTTTTCCAGCTCTATTGTGTGGAATGATTGAATAATTAAATAGCTACCACGTCCAGCATTAAATTATTTGATGAGACAGCTAAATGATTGTAATCTAATCAGACAACTACATGTAATTACTTGTAATCTAATCAGTCAACTAGATGTAAGTGCTTGTAATCTAATCAGTCAACTAGCTGCTCGAAATTTGAAGTGGTTGTCTCAAACAGTCGCAATGGAAGAAACGAATAAGATTTCAAGTTTATCAGGTAACACGGATTCATCGTAAGTTTTTTCTGGCAATGTTTGTTTTCTTACATATCACAATTTTGCAATTGAGACTAGCCCTAACCCTAACCCTAACCGTAAGCATTACCCAACTCTACAAATACTTACATTCTGTGTCAGGGCTATTGCTTCTCCATTTGAAAGCTAACGTGTATAACTCTTTCAATCAATTCTATCCTCAGCCTTCCTTTTTTATATCTACATATGAATTTGTTATCAAATCATACAACATCAAATGTCGAGGAAGACCAATACTTGGAATGTTGGATGATTTGATAAATTCATGCCTTTTTTCTTATAGTTTACTGCCTAACGGCAGGTCCATGGCATATAAATCTTCTCACCACTTCTATCCTCAGCCTTCCTTTAACCTTAGCTTTGCCCGTTTTGATATTGAGTTATTTTCTTGATCTATTATGCTATATTCGATGTACATGTATGGTTCTCGTTACATTATATTAAATACATTTCAACGTTCATTTTTAACCCTTTTCTCCATTTTAACCATTTTTAACTATCTGTCATACTGTACACTGTGCTTTTTATAACTGACACCCCAAATTGTTTTCACAATAAAGTCTTATGAAGTTACTGATGTTCTTGAAATTTACAGCACTTGACCAGCAGCCAATTCTACAAAACTAAATTCTACATAGAGAAATTTCGTTTGAATATCTTTAATAACGTGAAAGTTATAGTTTCGCGAATATTAGTGGGGTAAGATAAGAAATTTCCAATGCAGGCTTACGGGCGTGTTACATTTAGAGTAGATTATCTTTATAAAAATACAAGGTAACACGCAAGATAAAATTTCTGCTAATGCTAGTTGGAAGAGCAATCATTTATTTTCAAAGCGACGTAAAATATGTGCTGATATGTTCTTAATTGATAAAGTTATCTAACTTTATATGCATGCATTGCATGAAAAGAATAAACGAAGAAGAGGACGCCGCTGCAGTGGCTGCGGTGATAGCGGTTGTTCCCAGACATGCAATGCATGCATTAAAAGTTCACTAACTTTGTCAATTAAGATCAGCACATATTTTACGTCGTTTTGAGAAGAAATGATTGCTCTTCCAACTAGCATTAGCAGACATTTTGTTTTGCTTGTTACCTTGTATTTTTATGGAGATATTCTACGCTAAATGTAACTCGTCCGTAATCCTGTATTGGAAATTTAATATCTGACCCCACTCATATTGGCGAAACTATAACGTCCGCGTTATTAAAGATATTCAAACGAAATTTCTCTATGTCTTATAGAATTGGCTGCTGATCAAGCACTGTAAATTTCAAGAACATCGGTCAACGTCTTACGGTTTTATTGTTAACACAATTTGGGGTATCAGTTATAAAAACACAGTGTAGCTACCAACATCACTACGGCTGGAGCCAGTGGCGATGTCGGTAAGATACTCGACGGCGGATCAGTATGTGCGAGGTTCAAATCCTGGGCTCTCCCGTCACTGATATCGCTTTCGAGTGAGGAAACTGACGTTAACATTGGCTTTACCAGCTCTATGGCTAAGTAAAATGATGTGGTAGGATTCCAATTTTAAGTTTTAGACTTTAAGTTGTGATAAGATATACATTTGAAGAGAAAAGTACTGCTTCTTGACAGCTGATGTTAACTCGGAAATTCTGATGCTGTAGCAGTAACTCTTTAGAATTCAAATAGATACACAAATACAAAATAGCAGTTACTTTGAATGTATAACAATCTCAATCGTATGATACAAGCTCATTCCGGTTGAGTTTAGCATTTATGTTAAGATTGAAAGTGTGAATTCCAGAGTTTGATTATGTCATTCTCTTGCTGGTTCATTGCAGTTTTTCTGGTTATTTTAAAAGTTTTATATTCCATTAAACATATTTTTATCAAAGAGCTTTTGCCTATTGTATTATAATAAAAAAATATTCGCAAACTGTCCTGCATATGCAAGTGTGGGTTTTATCAAATGCTATGACTTTGGATAACGTTATCATTGTTACGTAGTCGTTGTCTTGAACACGAGTATTATCTCATATTTCTCCGAGAACGTCAAACATAAAACATAAAATGAGAGAGCCAGAGCACCTTCTGAAATGTCTACCGATCGTAAGAGGGCCCGCAGCCCATACGGCAGCGAGTTCCACGCCATGGACGAACCTGGAGGAAGCGTCTACAGAGGTCAGCGCCGTGACAGTTTCTAGACTTCATCAGCGTCATCGTCAACGAAGAAACCGGCGTTAAACTCCAACGAGTGGAATCGCGATATATTCCTTTTGCTCATTAGCTGGCTTTAACATAAAAACAATTCTAATTCTATTATCAGTATATCAATACTATTAATTTCGTTTGTTTAAACTTGCGTATTACAATATTAATAGCAGCTTAAAGCTGTTCTAAGACGCGCTAGTAAAAGATTTTCAAATACCAAGCAAATATATATGAGATCTGAAAATTAACTTAGATTTAGAGCTGCTGTCTCAAGAGCTTTCAGCAGCTGATGTTGTCTTAAGCTCTTTCAGCAGCTGATGTTGTCTCAAGCTCTTGCAACAGCTGATGTTGTCCTAAGCTCTTGCAACAGCTGAAATCACAGAAATGCATTGAATAATTATTGAAAAAATAATGTACACTTTTAGTCAACAAAAAAAAAATAAATGAGGGCAAAAGTTAATTATGATTTGAAAGTGCGCTACAGCAAGAAAGTAATATTTACTTTTTTGTTTTTATATAAACAAATTACTTATGAATTCAGCAAATGAATTATCTAATGAATTTGTAGCATTGACCTCAGTGGGGTAAGCAATAGATCAATCAGATCGTAAAGGGTTCGACCATTCTGTGTAGACAGTGAGTGCCAGGACTTGTTGTTACACTTAACACTAACGAAGTAAAAACAAGAGAAAGAAGAAGAGAAAGACAAATATAACGAGAGAGAGAGAAAAGAAAATAACAATGATAGATATGGATATAGAGATGTCGAGATAGAGATAACAGAGTTAGTGATAAAGAAAGAGCTGGAGATAGATATAGACGAACGGATAGAGATAATATTATAAAAACACGCAATATAGTGAAATGATCAACTATATTGATATCTATCACTTTTAAAACCACATGTTATATCCGTTAGGCAATTTAGTCCATTTTCCGTGTAGCCAGTCCAGTGAATGTCCGAGATTTTACTCTCAGAGCAGCGCGGCCGAGATTCGAACCCACGAGGATTCAATTCACCTCAGGATCTGTCATTTAAAACTTCATGACGTTACCTCTACGCCATTAAGACATGAGAGAGAGAGAGAGAAAGAGAGAGAGAGAGAGAAAGAAAGAGAGAGAAGAGGAAGAGAGAGCGATAGAAAGAGAGAGCAAGAGAGCGAGAGAGAGAGAAAGAAAGAGAGAGAGAGAGAGAGAGAAAGAGAGAAGAGAGACAGAACGAGAGAGAGAGAGAGAGAGGGAGAGAGAGAAAGACGACTTAAGAACTAAGTACTAAGAGAGAGAACAAAGCACCCACTGGGACAGTTGAACGTTTCTGGAATGATCTTTTGGAGGAACCCCCTCATTGGCTGACTGGTACCCCCTCCACACCTTGTGCTCATTTGTACTACCCTCACTCCACACTCCACCTGCTGCTTAAAACTGTGTCCATAAAACACTCAATAATGTAATTGAGGGACATAATTGAATTTTCATAATTCAATTCACCCAAATCAAATCACCAATTTATGATCCATCTTATTCAGTCATTTCATTGCAAAGCATGAATATGATTTATTATTATCATCAGCTTCCCTTGAATCCCAGTTTAAACAGGGTCGGGATACGAATAGACTGTCTCAAATCCACTCTGTCCTACATCATATCATCAGTCAGTCCCCTATTTGAGACTTTTCCATTTGTTAATATTGTTGTAGCAATTTCTGGAGCCATGGCGCTCACCAACCGAATTTCCTTTCTGACGTTGGTATGAATATTAGTGCTTTAGTCGCCTTCTACGACACGTGCAGTCACCTGTCTGTCAATTCTTCAAACAACCCAGACACAACACGGGGACCAATTCAACTAAATGAACCGTTTAAATAAAATAATGAAAATTTATAATGAAATAATGAAGAATTCATATGAATTCTTATTAATTCTTAAGAATGTGTCTTAATTCATAATTCTTTCGAATTTTTATTATCAGTTCTGGAACTTAAAGTCAAAGTAAAGACAACAGCTGAGTTATAAGTTACTTGCAGGATCTCGGTGAGCTTTGTTTACCGTACATTATTATGTTCTTAATTCTGTTTTTCTCAATGAAGCAGTCCCAGTTCCTCTCAATTTCTGCATTGATAATCAATCAATCAATTTAATAGTCTTTCAAAACAATTACTGAAATAGCCAATCAATCATTATACTCTAGCATTCGCTACATCAGTCAATCGATCTGTTAGTCTGTCGTTCAAACATTCTGCGCCAGTTTCTACATAACAAGAAGGTGTAAGCCTCAATCATGAAATCTTTAGCATATTTTTTTATTTTTACTTATTTAGATACTTGCTAATCTATCTAAATATTAGAAATAAATCTATTTGAAACTTAAAACCACAACTAAAATCTTAACATTAGCTTTACCAGCTTTTAACTGAAAAATCACTTACTTTTGTTTCTATTGCCATTAACGTTTACAAAAAATACTATGACGTAATTGTGTTAAATAATTTTTAACTATTTCTCAAAGTATAGTAGTGTCATTCTATAAACTATCTAATTAAAATGATTTAAATGAGAGAGTAAAATAAAATAATGATAGCATGTTAATTGTAGATGTATAGAGATTTATCATCATCATCATCATCTTCCCTTAAATCCCAGTTAACCAGGGTCGGGATACGAATAGACTTAATATTCTATTCGTTTAAGTTTTGTGGCAATTACTGAAGCCTAGGCGCTCACCAACCGAATGCCCTTTCTGACGTTGGTATGGATCTTAGTGCTTTAGTCGCCTTCTACGACACGTGCAGTCACCGGTTGGTCAAATTCTTCAAATGTATAGAGATTAAATCTACTAAAATCTAGCAGATGAAGATTATTATTTCTTGAACCTAGCAGATACTGATAGCAGAAGGAGCTTGCAGCAGGCCACATGCCAGGGTTACCATGGTCACCAATGACGTCAGCCTGTGATTGACGTCTACAATCTTCGCTACCAGCCAGTACCTCCGACATACACTCCGCCACTTGTCTGACGTCACTGCACGTATTAGTAGCAACAGTGCTACTGTCGTCCATGACAACATCGATCACTAGTGAGACAAATCTAAGCCGGCGAGCAAAAAGAAGGTCTAAAACGGCGGAAATTCAAAAATCAGTCCAAGGATTCATAGTGATTCGTGTAAATATGTGCTACTAAGCATTCTATGTGTAGATGTTGTCATGGATAGAGCTTGGATTGGTTTCTACTGGCATAGCTCGATGAATATTTTGTGCTATATTTCAGCGCATTGTTCTGCATTCAATTCCAGAAAATTTCAACTAATAAATATAGGCCTAACTAGAAATTTTAACAATGTAAATATAACTAGAAATACAATAAAAGACGCTTCATATGAATAAGCAAATACACTTTTCCCACTGACAGGTAGAACCTGATATAGGCCATTCACAGAAGATACTACTAGCTCGAGTCAGTGCCGCCCTACGAGTAGGCCGCCCTACGAGTAGGCCGCCCTACGAGTAGGCCGCCCTACGAGTGGGCCGCCATACGAGTGGGCCGCCCTACGAGTGGGTCGTCCTACGAGTGTGCCGCCCTACGAGTGGGCCGTCCTACGAGTGGGCCGCCCTACGAGTGGGCATACAGTAAACATGTAGTCGAGTACTGGCAGTTACAAGGCCTGCTCGCGACAAGAGAGAAGAAAGAAAGAAGAATACAAGAGAAATCTGTTCTCTTTTCGCAAATTTTCACGGAGTATTAACATAAATGAACATGTGACCCACACGTGAAGTAAATATTATCATAATCTAAAAATTGTCAAGTGCAAAGTTAAGTCCCGTCAGTGCAAAATCGTGCATAAGAAATTGAATAAAAACTAGGCCACCAAAGCGAAAGTTACGTAAAAAAGGCTAAAAAATGCTAAGACTAAAGTCAGTTTCCTCACTTGAAAGCTATGTCAATGACGGGCAAGCCCAGGATTTGAACCCCGCACATACTGATCCGCGGTCGAGTATCTTACTGACGTCGCCACTGACTCCAGCCAAAGTATACATACAAGAATAACAGTAGTGTAAATATTGGGGGACTGGGAAAAAAATTAGATTCAAGGCAAAGTTATGGATAAAACCTAGCTAAATTTCCTTTTTAGCCTTGCCCTGCCTTGATTCATCATGTTCACTCAATTAGATACACAATTAAGCATTGCTCAGCCTTGAAAATAGCTTATTTATAATTTAGCCTTGATGCTTAAATGTCACAATAAATATTAGGCACAGTTTAGCCTTCATCATAGCTAATTTCTATTTTCTGCCTTGAAATCTGTACCATTAATAATTTAAGCATAGCATAGCCTATCAATAAACTAGCTCAGGCAAGCATGAAATCAAAGCACGCCCACGCACAGCAGTAGCGCGACCTTGAAAACTTTCCATGACTCATAATCATTTGACCGAGAATAGAAACTAATGGAAAAACCCTATTTCGGTTCGCTATAAATGGCTTGTTATATTACTACCGCAGGCTTATGTCTCGCACGAGTCGAATCAAGTTTCACTTAAATAAATTTTCTTATATATAAAATGAAACATCAAACCGTGAGTTATTCTGAGTCTTAGGCGGTTCATAGGGTATTGTGACGCAAGTCAATCAGCAGCGTGATCATCCGTACCTATCTACCAAGCGTCGAGTAGTTCCCAGGAATTATATATCACTTAATACACTAAATCATATAAGAACGCTGTAATTGCACATGGTGTATTAAGTGATATATAATTCCTAGGAACTACTCGACGTTTGGTAGATAGGTACGGATGATCACGCTGCTGATTGACTTGCGTCACAATACCCTATGAACCGCCTAAGACTCAGAATAACTCACACGAACGCAATAGAATAAGCACAACATCTATTATATTCCAAACGATTCACTACTTGTATACATCAATCGAGTAATGAAAAATAACATGTGGTAATCGAATACGAGTATGCTTACTGCAAGGCTAAGCAAGAGACTTGGTCGCTAAGACAGGGCAAACAATACTCACAACTATGCTGGGACTTAAACTCGCAAGACACTAAGACACTGAATAGGACCGAAAAAACTGATTTCCGGGGCTGTTGGGTGCCCGTTTTTAAAGTAACTTTGAGGCATCACAAATATGACAAAGGGAGAAACTCAAATGGACGGATAATGCCATGGGAAGAGATAGAGGAAGAGATACAAGAAGAGGTACAAGCAGTGAAAGAGTAAAGACGGATGGATGATGTAACAAGAAGAGATATGAGAAGAGATACAAAGAACGAAAGCGTATGGACGGTTGGGATAAAAGATACAGGAAGACATAATCGTAGGCAAACTTGGGAATGAGACATACGCAGCAATAGTTAGAAAGCTACACAAGTAAACTGAGGCACAGTTCACAAAAACATATATATTAGCTGTTGCTGCGGGCTTCGTTTTACTACTAAGTGGATAACTTAATGACATGTTTGTGTAACAGAGCGAATAAATTATCAACGATAATTATAGGATGAATGTAGACTAATAAAGTTACAAAACGAATATAAATGTCTGGACATAATATCTGTATGGATATATATTGTATCATCATCAATTGGATATTGTCACTGAAGGATTATTGCTTTCGTATATATCAGATCATGTATAAATGGTAAGTATATTTTTAAGTCATAATAGTCATTATCCTACATTTGCTTTTCTTCTTTCTTCTATGTCCGCTGATATTATATTATTATTATTATTATTACTATTATTATTATTGTTATTATTATTATTATTAGTATTATTACTATTATATAATTCTATTACTATTATTATATTTGTATGTTAAATATGCACTATGAGCCACCACACAAAGAGCACATGAGAAAATCTGAATTGTTTCAAAACGTTGACGAATCACTGTAGACTTTTGCAAATCTCGTTTGACAGCTAAGCTCCGGATTGCTGCTCCTGATCCACTGTATCGGATCTTCAAATTATTCTCCTACTCACATTAAATTAAAGCAATATTTACTAAAACAAAGTGTGTAAGAATAAGGCATCTGTACCTAAAATATATATTGTATGCAATTTTTCTAGAACTTAGCACAGAAGTTCACTTCAACTTTCGAAGGATTTGAACCACTTAGGCCTAATAGGCCCTATTAGTGTTGAAAAAACATGTCTTTTGGTGGTTTTTAAATTTGTTTTTTGTTGTTGTTTTTTGTATTTTTTTAAAGCTTAAGTTTCTCTAACAAGTTTAAAGTAACATAGTGCATGCCAACATGTCATTGCTCAGGTATTTTGGTATATGTTATGTTTAGATTTATAAATAGAGTTTATGAATAACTATAGTTTCTTAAAGAAATAACAATTATCATGTAATAATATATTAATATGATATAATATTGCATTATGCAATCACTAAACTATTATCTGTTTGGGCCTACTAATGAAAAAACATTTTTGGCCGTGTTTTTTAGATTGTTTTTTGGTGATTTTTGGTGGTTTATTTTTTGGTTTTTAACGCATACGTTTCTGTAAAAACTTTAAACTAACATAGTGTCTAAATGTTATGGCTTAGGCTTTTTGGTATATTTTAAGTTTAGATTTATAAATAGAGTATATGAATAACTATAGTTTCTGAAAGAAATAATAATTTGTAAATCACAAAGTCATTGTCCTGGAGAATAAACAGTGTATTTCTTTTAGAATATGTTGACAAAGTATACTAACAAACCTTAACAATAACCTGTAAGCCCTAGGCTAATTTAAAGTTGGTTTAAAAACGTAAGAATATTGAAAAGCCAAAAATATACTAATCAGATATCATCACCATCATCTTCCTTTGGAAGCCCGAGTCCTAATCTGAGGCATGATGAAACTGATAAAGAAAACAGAAAACTTTTTAGGAGAAATTGAAACTGACTGACTGACTACATTTAGGAATCAGATTCAGGAATCAAGACTCATGAGTTAGTAAATGAGAAATATTCTATTAGTACTGCATTTCTAATTTTTATAATGATTATTCGTTGTTTGCAAAATATACAATAAAAACAACAACATAAAACTCAATTGTTATTTTTATTTTTTTTTCAGCAAAATGTTTTTTTTAATGTTTTTTGTGTTTTTATTTGTTGTTTTAAAATAACAAAAAAAGGGTTTAAAAAACATTTGTTTTAAAACAAGCTCACATCTCTAGACCCTTTACAATGGAATAACTAATTGCTCAGGAAATTGGCTGAACCATAGAGATATAAAAGATACAAAGAAGTTTAGAGCTCTAGCTGTATACTTCTAATATTGAAATGAAGTAATTGAAAGATAACCACTGATAATCATATCAGAAGTCATTAGAGAAATCATACATGTAGGTCTCGTATTCTAAACAATGCACTAGACAAAACGAAAATAGAAACATATAACAACAATTAAAGTGTTAAAGTCATTCATGACAACATCGAGCACTATTGACTTATTGAGGCAAATCCAAGCCGGAGAGCAAAATAAAAGCTTAAAAAAGAAGCAAATTCCAAAATCCAGAAAATCTGTCCAATGATATATATGAAGATATATGCAAGGAGAAAAACAAACTCAATTTCATGTCTTCTTCAAATAATAGTGTTTGAGACATCATATTGCTGCATGATGTTATTAGAGACTAGTTAAACTACGAGAGACTAGGACAAATTAGAGTAAATTAGCAGAGATACACTTAGATAGACAGAAGTTTTTGCTATGTATATTCTTACGTGTATTTTGCGGTAGAGAACTCACGACTTTAGGGTCCAACCGGCTACCCATTCATGACGATCGTAGATCATTGCGAGAAGCAGTCGACGAACAATCAGTAATAAATATTAATTATAGTTGAGTTCATGTTAATCAATTTTTAAATCAGTTCAATAAACATTTAAACAATATCATGCTTCATATTTCTCGCTTTGTATTAAGCTTGGAAGCCTTCAGAAAGAAGAATGTCATTTAACTTCAATGATAGAATAAACTAAATTATAAAACGGACGGCGAAATTATGGCTACTAAATTTATAGAAGAGGTTGACTAATTGTAGTAAATTGAGGTCAGGAGGAATACTTTTACGAATTCTTTATTTAAGGGTTAACTTTTCATATTTTAATTAAAATTATGCAGGTGCATATGTAGAAAAAAATCAATGAAGCAGCTTGAAATTTGATGACAATTAATATTTGTTAATACTTATTTAATTAATTTACATTTTATGACAATTGCATTAATAAAGTATTTTAATTAATATTATTCATAACACGTTTCTGGTAACTCCAGTGGACGACAGAACGACTGTGCTTAAGGAGTAAAGATGTGGCATTTTGTAATTTAGAATTAGGTAATTAGTAATAGTATTATTAGTACCAGTAGGCCTACTTAATACTAGAAGTATTAGTAGTTTCATTAGTATTAGATAATTTAGTATTAATTTCAATTTATTTATTTCATTAAATTAATTTATTAATTTATTTATTGATATTTTGGCTGGAGCCAGTGGCGATATCAGTAAGATACTTGACCGCGGATCAATATGTGCGGGGTTCAAATGCTGGGCTCGCCCGTCACTGACATCGCTTTAAAGTGAGGAAACTGACTTTAAAATTAGCTTTACCAGATTTTTATATAAATATATATTATTTATTGGTTGTTTATTCATTTATTTTTTTATTATTTATTTGTTAATTTATTTATTTGTTAGATGGTAACTGTAACAAGTACACACCTGGTACCCCCCTCTGCAGCAGCCAACAACTTTACACCAGATGGCGCTGCCCCATAACGCAAAGCCAAACTCAACAACGGCCACGAGACTCTGAAGAATCTCCATCACATACAGCCCGGTGACCTTCGACAACATAAAAAGCTATAATAATAAGCTATTCAATGTCTATGTTTGCGTCTAACTCATATTATCAGATACATCCATCTATGATTTGAATCACTGGTCTACGCCTAGCTGGCAAATCTTCCAAATATCATGCCAACAATTGAACCGGAATATTACGAATAACAATTGAGGATCTTTTTGGTCATGTGGCCACGTACATGACATACCGCATGTGTTACACGATTAATTAGCTTAGTATTTATTTTTTAATTTTAGATATTTCTTCCTTCATTTTCATGATTTTTTATTATCGTTGTATTTTGATAGCGATAAATTGCAAAAAAGAGGATTTAAGAATAACCGTCCAGTACGTGTCGTATTTCTTAATTCCATTATGCTGCCAACCTTGGTTCTTCCATCGTGGTCACTCGTGCAAGTAGTAATCGGGCCCAAATTTACTTTCGTTTATTTACAGGTTGCTAAATCAAGTGCTCTAAGCTCATAATTGCCATAGATAATTCCATGTTATATTTGATGGGTAGAAAATATACCACTTGAATATTTTTTGGCACCGTTCTCACTGTCTGGTTGGCTCAACATGAATGAAATGCGTAAAATCATCAATCTACTCAAATTGCACTTTCATTAACTTCCTTTATTAATGAAATATTACAATAACTTTGCCAAATGTGTATTTAATGTATTATTCGGTAGCCTCCTACGTTTCTACAGTTTCGTGGATAATCTTTCAATTAAGCTTTTATGTTGAAATCAATTTTATTTCATCTGACTGATGCTTGCGGAATTCCAGAAAAGTATTTTCCAAGTACATGAATGATGAAAGCCGTAACAATATACTTGTTTTCACACCTAGGCACCTTCATTTTAGTTATCAACGAAAACTCAATAGGCATATTTATAAACACACAGCCTTATATATTATTATGGAGTTTGATTGAATACACTGATATAGTTTGATTGAAATACACTGATACAGTGTAATTGAAATACACGTATACAGTTTACTGAAATCAATTTAATTGAAATACACTGATACAATTTGATTGAAATATATTGATACAATTTAATTCAAATACATGTACATTGATAAAGTTTAATTGAAATACACTGATACAGTTTACTTGAATTACACTGATACAGTTTGATTGAAATACACTGAAACAGTTTGATTGAAATGCACTGATATCAATTTGTCTGCTATATGGATAACTGAAAGGCTTACCTGGTAGCCTAAGTCTAGTACTTGACGAAGTCCTAGAGCGTTCCTTACAGAAATGGTGAAGTGAGATGGGGCAAACATAGCAGCCGCTATGATGCTAAGAGTCATATGAGTGATCATCTGTCTCAAAATTACATTATGTCAAGTCAATTCATTTAAGATCACTTTAAAATTTATAAAATATGAATTATGGAAGACTCAAAACAATTTTTATATTATAACACCACTTCAAAGATTAACTTGCTTTTTAATTTTTAGACCCGGGGCCTCATGCACATTAGGCAAGTATTCTACTAAATAGGACAAACAATCTGAACGTGTTGTAAAGCGCATGAAAAAAGATTTTTTCGCAATGTGAGCTGACGATCGAACGACTATCATATAGGCCTATGAGACTCCAGTCAAATCGGCTATTCCTGGCGAAGTAGAGAAATAGGTAAATTATTCGCGTCTCAAACATTACGATAAAAAGTCTTACTGAAAAATCTGCTACTTTATATGCGGATTATTACTCACTGAGAATTTTGAGTTGCAGCTTACAAAATGTAATATATTGCTACAGTAATCGAAATAGCGCATCTCAAGGAAAAAGTGACAATAAATACCTGATCATAAATTACACAAACATAATGAATAGACGGTACTATAGTTATTAATTTCCTGATTGACTTTTATACTCGTAATCCATAGACTTTAACGTCTAATGGCTAGAAAACTTCGAAATATTAACTATGAAGTATTTTAACTTAAAAACTATTTTTAAAAGTACAGGCCTGTATAAATTAATTACACTAAAAGTTAATAAGGCCTACTCTTTAATTATATGACTTGTATACTAACATATTTGAATACGAATTTCTTTAAATTGAATGTCTAAATAGCGTAGGGGTAACGGCATGAAGTTTTAAATGACAAATCCTGAGGTGGATTGAATCCTCGTGGGTTCGAATCCCGGCCGCGCTGATCTGAAAGTAAAATCTCGGACATTCACTGGACTGGTTATACGGAAAATGGTCTAGATTGCCTAACGGATTAAACATGTGGTTTTAAAAGTGATAGATATCAACATAGTTGATTATTCACTATAATACGCGTTTGCCTTACTTTACGCTTGCTCCATTGCGAAGGGCTAGTAGCAGATTTTTTAATGCCATGGTATGCTTTAATTAAAGCAAACCTTCAGAATTTTGTACCGAAACTTAATTTTAAGCCAAATTTTTTACTCAAGCAAATTATGATCACATATGTTTCGAATATGGTACAGACCGACGTACATGTTGAGTGAATTATTATTTTTTAAAATATTTTTTAAGTAGAGTTATGAATGTTATTATAATTTTTTAATAAATTAGAATGTATACTTACGAGACACTTAGTATTATTCCTTCCAGCGGCGATTCCAAATGAACCAGTAATCATATACTGCAAAATACAAAAATTTAATGCTATACTATACTATTCCCGATAGAAATTTAATACCATAGCCTTGCATTTTAAAAATTGCATAACATTTCAGCGATGTCGGTAAGACATTCGATCGCGGATCAGAATGTGCGGGGTTCAAATCCTGGGCTAGCCCGTCACTGACATCGCTTTCGCGTTACGAAACTGACGTTATTATTAGCTTTACCAGCTTTTTAATAATATAACAATTATTTAAATTAGAAATTTCATATAAATAACACTTACATATATTCCCGCCCAGTACCCCTGTCCTGTGATCACAAGGATATATGCAGATCCCAATCCCGTAGAGACGCCACTAAGGATTATGCTGAGGACTCCTACGGAAACTTGAAGGATCCCATTGATGATTGCAAATCTGCTCTGCGCTTCATAGGATTGTTGGCCGCTGGATTGCATGCTGGGAACTTTTTTAAATTGTACTAATTACACACAATTACTAGTGTAGTTTTAAGTCGATGACAAAAACCTATTTGTTTCAAATTCCAAAACTGCAATGTCAAATTATTTAAAAATTAATTCATTATGTATCTTATGAACTTCCAGATATTGAAGTTATATATTGAAGTTGGAGTTCATCGATGATGATTTCGCAATAATTTATGAAATTTATAAACATTCATAAGGGCCATGTTTGCAGACAAAGGAAATATTTTAGTTGCCGAAATATTTCTTGACATCTCGTATATTATGCCGTCTAGAATTTACCTCTGCTGCTGTTTTTAGGTAAAGCCAATGTGATAAAAAGTAGGTAGTTTTTTTATCACATTTAAAGAAGCACGTCGGCCTTTATAATGTATGATTTAGGGTCTGCAATGTAAGTTTACGTTTGTAATGATTTCAGTTGAGTTTTTTTTCAAAGACACGAGATTTTACAACCGCCAATTTTTGTACATTTTTTGTACAAGTCTATCAGGTAATGTAGAAACGGAGGATCGTTGAAAGTCACCTCACACTCTCTTTTTGCTAACAAGACTTAGTGCTTCATTTCAATAAGAAAAATTGTAAGACCTCTAAGTATGATTAACTAGAGATGTTAACATTATATTATATTGAAATAATCAGTTGTGTTTTTGTGTAAATAAGTTATTTGCCTAAGGAACATCAAAGTTGAAAATCTTGCAATTTAATGAAATATTTGTATAAACTAAAATTCTGCTAAGCGACTGTTGATTAGATTCTTCAATCCTGGAATGATTTCACATTCTCGGTAGACTTTTTCACTTTATAAGATTCTTCTTTCTATGCCGTAAAAACCAGCATTAGCTTATTCTTTTACTCTGTCTTGTTGACTCTCTATCATCGTTTTCACGTGGTTTTTGGCTTCTGTTTGCACATAGTCTGCAAGATACATCCCTGATATTGCCTTATGGCTAGGGACCGGACGCTAAATTCTGATTGATTAAATTGATTGCTTGATTGATTTGTTCCGAATTCTAACAAAGCTGATTGATAGATACTAATCTAACAATTTAATTGTTTTTATGATGGATACTATAAAACCAATTAACCGCATAAGATTTATTGAAAACCAGAGTAACGGTTGTCATGTTATGAGACCACTAATATAAATTTGGGATGAGAATCCTAACGCTACATCAACTGACAATAAACAAAAACTTAGGTTGTGAGCTGAATCGAGAGTACATCGGTAATTATCAGACTGTGGTTTGAGTTGAAATCCAGTCTCTTCCCGAATATGATATGGTATTCAGACTATAAACTACCGTTAAACCTGTTTGTCCATTAACTATATTTATTGAGTCAATTATTATGATAATATATTATATGCTAATGGATGCTTACAAATTATAAATGTTTTAGCTATGCTCAAACTGAGTGCCCAGTCTGAGAACGTATTAAGGTGTCTAAATAAAATATCTCGTGCCAAATATAAAACATTTCGTACGCTTTCTCAGTTTAGCTTACCATTTAATTGCATGAAGGTTTTTTGGCATTGGATGCCTTTATATATTGGACAATAGCATAAGCACATCCTTGTTGTCATTACCTTAACGCAATCATAATTGTTCAACAATTCAGCCCTAGTGGCTCTTCATCCTGATTTAGTATTACTGCTTCAGGATGTGATTCTCTCAAAGGTGATTAATAGAAAAGTAAAAAACGTTTGGAAAACCAAAGGTTCTCGTGTTGTGACACTGAAATATAGACCAACCGCTAGATGTATATGTCATAAGGGGCGACTAAGCAAGAACTGTGAAAGGCAACGCCAAATCAACTGGGAAACCGTATTTTCGCAAGTTATAGGCTAAATATGGTACTCATACGGCATAGCCCTTTGGTATGGGCTTAAGTTGTTGATTTATTGAGTGATCTTTTTTGAACATGAAAGCAATCTCAAAGTCAGATTATGTACCTCGGAGCAGCAACTTGGTAGAACCATAGTGCTCGCTGTTGTAATGGACAACAGTAGCACTCGAGTCGTATTGATGTTGAATTCTAGAGAGATAGAGAGAAAGAGAGAGAGAGAGAGATAGAGAGAGAGAGAGAGAGAGATCACAGTGGATATTGCATGTGGTAATATAAAACTGACTCAACAGAAGCATGTTTCAAACAAGCGACTATGGAGGAATTAAACTAGGTGGCGAAAGCAAATACCTTCTTGAAACCATTTTCTTAGATAGAAGACATACGAATAATAATAATAATTATTATTATTATTATAAAGGTTTAAAGTCCGTTTTCTCATCCAGGCATGATGTCAGGGACGTCCCCAACAGCACACATCACTACAGATCAATTCACCCAGACCAATCTCCAAAAGAAATGTGCTGAGAAGTATGGTCCCAAATGAAAGCCAGTCCGGTGATCAATAAATGGTCAAGGTAGATTGATTATGTCTATGGTGGGAAAAGGTAAGTTTTACGCTTGCTAGAGAATGTTGAAAGAGAAAAACAAAAGCGAAGACTCATACCACACATATTGACAAATAGCAATATTGACAAAATATTAATCTTTAAAAGGAAAACCAAAAACTTCTCACTTAATTCTTAGGAAATAAATCGTTATTTGGCTCATTCACTACGTTGTATTGTCATTGCAATTTCTGAAATAGGTTAAGCACAATTTACCATTAAACCCATATACTGACCACTGTAACCGTTCGTAAAGACAACTGAGCGGATATGACTGTGGAAAAAAGCTGGTAAAGCTAAGGTTAACGTCAGATTCCTCACTCGAAGCGATGTCAGGGGCGGGCGATCCCAGGATTTGAACCCCGCATATAATGATCCGCGGTCGAGTATCTTACCGACTTCGCCACTGGCTCCAGCCAGAGGTGAATGGAATACCAACTCATGACAAAATATTATAGAGTGCTGTCGACACCGGCTAAAAATCTCAGGGCATTGGAAGATTAGATTACGTCATCGCTAGCTGCAATCAATATACGCGATCAATTGTCTACAATGATTCATAATCACATGGCTAAGACCAACATTGTGATAACGCCTCTAACATAAAATTGATTACGATTGTGTTCCGCAGGGTTCAATTCTAGGCCCCTTATTATTTTAATCCTATATAAATGATATTAAATATGCTTGTTCAAATGACTCCTTAAAATTATTTGCCGATGACTAACTTATTTGTGTGTAGTAGTAATTTAATTGATCTATTCCAAGAGGATAACTTAGCTTGCAGTCAGATCAATACCTGGATCCTAAGCAATAAACTTACTGTGAACTGTTCAAAGTCAGCCAACCTCTTATTTTTCAGGGATGATGAACAATCTATAATTGATAATTAGGCCCATTTGTGCTTATGAATGGTGGAGTTATTTTGCACTTGACGCTTATCAGTAGCATTACCGGATGAATACAGCAGCACAAATTAAAAATTTCGTGCCGGATATAAGCTTAACACAGTCGTTTGTAGTAAAATTTTAGACCTATGTCAATTGACGCAGCAAATCAGCGACTGACACTCGTTCTCAGAAAGTAAGTTATTTCTGTTTACACGGAAGAAAACAGGGAACTTTTACCAGAGACACAAAGTAAACCTTCAGTGAGAAATAAATGAAAATAAGTTGTAGTTTGGGAGATACTGTGTAAACAAATTAAAGGTGAGAGTCACTATCATGAACATGTACATGACGCTTCAATGAGCCCTCAATGTCACAAGATAAAAGATTAACGAGAAAGGCAATTAAATCTTCTATTGACTTGGACTCAATAAATCGCTTGAATAAGTAACTACACGATACCACACCAATGCATAGCTAGTCATTATTATATGGCAGAGGGAAAAGCGATAAACTAGTCTTCCGTCTCTCTCTCTCTCTCTTTCTCTCCCTCTTTCTCACTCTCTCTCTCTATAAATCTTGATTGAATTTAATAGTATTGTTACGATGAATGAGAGGCATAGAAGAAATGAGTGAGATAGAGTGCAGAGAGAGAGAGAGAGAGAAAGAGATAGAGAGCAGAGAGAGAGAGAGAGAGAGAGAGAGAGAGAGAATGAGTGAGATAGAGCAGCGAGAAAAAGAGAGAGCAGAGAGAGGGGAGTATGATTAAGCAGAGCAGTGACTTGGGTCCAGCAATATATATATATATATATATATATATATATATATATATATATAGGTTTACACTAAAAATTCTAATAAAATTCTAATCAAAAGTGTAAAGTCCAGACTGTGATGATTTAAATCTTAATCATTAATATTAATAATCATTATTCTTAATCATTAATATTAATAATCATTGATCTTAATTATTAATATTAATAATCATTAATCTTAATTATTAATATTAATAATCATTAATCTTAATTATTAATATTAATAATCATTAATCTTACTTATTAATATTAATAATCATTAATCTTAATTAGTAGTGTAAATATTGGGGGACTGGGAAAAAAATGAGATTCAAGGCAAAGTTATGGATAAAACCTAGCTAAATTTCCTTATTAGCCTTGTCCTGCCTTGATTCATCATGTTCACTCAATTGGATACACAATTAAGCATTGCTCAGCCTTGAAAATAGCTTATTTATAATTTAACCTTGATGGTTAAATGTCACAATAAATATTAGGCACAGTCTAGCCTTCATCATAGCTCATTTCTATTTTCCGCCTTGAAATCTGTACCATTAATAATTTAAGCATAGCATAGCCTATCAATAAACTAGCTCAGGCAAGCATGAAATCAAAGCACGCCCACGCACGCAGTCGCGTGACCTTGAAGACTTTCCATGACTCATAATCATTTGACCGAGAATAGAAACTAATGGAAAAACCCAGTTTCTATTCATCTATAAATAGCTTGTTATATGTCTACCGCAGGCTTATGTCTCGCACGAGTCGAATCGAGTTTCACTTAAATAAATTTTTTTATATATAAAATGAAACATCAAACCGTATACTGTGCGATAATCACGTGACTCATGCGCAGCGTGGCTTTAGTGTATAAATACGAGAAGTTTATCATTACTCGATTTTTGATAAAGTTGATTTCTATTTAAATAAATTTCTTACGTATATAAAATGGAAACTCAAACGGTGAAAAAATTGCGACTTGTCGCGAAACAACGAGGTATTAAAAAATACTATTCGCTTAGAAAGGCGGAGCTTATTGACGCGTTGGTCAGGACATCACAAACAACACCGGCGGTTGTTGTTGATTTTATTAATTCTCCTGTACCAGATATTCGAGTGTCGGTTTTAGTGCCAACTGAATATAAATCAGCATCGAAGATAAATTATGAGAATTTGCTTGACACGCCTGTGCCAGATATCAAAACTGAGATTCTTACACCAATTAAGACTGGAGTAATGTCAACTATCGGGTCTTATTGAGATTGGCTGGTAAGCTATGTACCACTCAAAATTAAAAAGCCGATAAGCGAATCGTTCAAAGCGCTAAAGTCTAAAGTTTTGAACATATTCACCCAGACTAAGACAAACAAATATGAAGTCATAGAAACGAAATCGGCATTAAAAGGGTTCACTAAGCTATGCGTAATTGACGGTAGAGATGGAGTTGATGCAGTGTCATTTCTGAGCAGTATTCAGCCGCAAGTGATAGATGTATTAAATAACAATCCTCAGACAAAAGTTAATCTAACACTTACATGTACAATGGAGAAGGTTGATTTAAAGTCTGGGGAAATAATATATTATGACGCTCCTTTTCTCTCTAAAAATGAAATAATACTACCTTCCACAGATACAGCAGAGGTGTTTGGAAAGGCTAAAGGCAAAATGCTAGAGTCAATGGCAAATTTTCAGATGCGGGGTAGTAATTGGAGATTTCGTAGGGTGATGAAATTAGAAATAAATACCGCAGAATACAAGCGAGGTAGCTCCTATATTCCACTTCCCGATGATCTAGCTGCTAAAAAGGCTATTATAAATATGAAGAATAAAGACAATCAGTGTTTCAAGTGGTGTATAGCTAGGGCCTTCAATCCTGTGGATGAACATCCAGAGAATATTACTAAACTATTAAAAGTACAGGCTGAAAAATTTAACTGGAATGGTATTGAGTTTCCGGTTAACTTGAAAAATATTGATAGATTTGAAAAGAATAACAATGTATCAATTCATGTCTGTGGATATGAAAAGCTAGAGGCGTGGGCCAAAGAAGAAGAATTAATACCATTAAGGATTTCAACGTTAAGTAGTCAAAACGTAGTAGATTTGTTACTCATATCAGAAGGTGATAATAATCATTACTGCTGGATTAAGAACTTCAATAGATTGATGTCAATAGAAGGAAATCACCATGCAATGCATTACTGCAGACGATGCTTAAACGGTTTCACAAGTGAAAATGCTCTTAATAATCACACTGAATATTGTTCACAACACGACGCTCAAAAAATTGTTACCTGACTCTGGAACGTTTATGAAATTCAATCACTACAAAAAGTACATGAGAGTACCATTCATAGTTTACGCAGATTTCGAGTCATTTATTAAACCGATTCATACAGATCAACCGGATCCAAGCGTATCTTATACTAATCGATACCAGAAACATTCACCTAGCTCATTCTGTTCATTCATCAAGTTTTTCATCAAGTGTTTTGATGATAGCATTTACTCGCAAGCTCCAGTCACTTTTACTGCAAAGAATGAGAATGATGATGTTGCTCAAATATTCTTTGATACGCTAGAGAAAAATATAAAAGAAATATACAATCAGTTCAAATTTTCTAAACCAATGATATTCGATGAATCTGCCGCGAAGAAATTCAAGTCAGCAAAATTATGTCATATCTGTGAAAAAGAGTTGGGTAACGATCGTGTCAGAGACCACTGTCATCTATCTGGCAAATTCTGAGGAGCAGCACACGATAAATGTAATTTAGAATACAAGATTCCAAAATTCTTTCCAGTAGTTTTTCACAATTTATCAGGATACGACGGTCATCTGAGAAGTTGGCAGGTGGACAAATTAATTGTATTCCGTGTAACGAAGAAAAGTACATCAGCTTCTCTAGGGAATTGCTGGTTGACAAGTATATTAATGAAAAAGGTAAAGAAGTCCAAGTGAAAAGAGAATTGCGATTTATCGACAGCTTTAGATTTATGGCTTCGAGTCTTGATAAACTTTCAAAGAATATTCGTATGCATCTTGATATGACGTCGTTGTGTATATCATTAGACTGTTGTAATACACGAATTTGCCCATTATAAAATCCATCATTAACTTAGTTTTACCACATAGACTACTGCCTGCTAGTATCATTCTTATATGTGAAAGAAATATGTCGTGATGTTTCTTTTCGTAGCTTCTACCAATAATTTCCTCATACTCTTTTGAATAATCAATACCCGAGTCTACCATTTTTATGTATTAGTTATTATTATTAAGTAAAGATCAGTGTAAGAATATTGCAAGCAAGTACTCTGGAAAGCAATTGGATTTGCTGTTGAGAAAAGGAGTTTACCCGTACGATTATGTTAGTTCGTTAGAAAGACTTGATGAAACTAAACTTCCGCCGAAGGAAGCATTCTACTCAAAACTTAACGATACCAGTATCAGTGATGAAGACTATAAACACGCACAGACTGTTTGGAGAGAGTTTGGTTGTACAACATTTCGAGATTATCACGACTTGTACAATATATCTGATGTGCTTTTACTAGCAGATGTCTTTGAGAATTTTAGAGATGTTTGTATGACTCACTATAAATTGGATCCTGCGTGGTACTACACTTCGCCAGGACTGGCTTGGGATGCTGCGTTAAAATTAACTAAAGTTGAACTCGAATTGTTGATTGATTACGACATGCTGTTGATGATTAAGCATGGAATTAGAGGTGGCGTAAGTACTATATCAAACCGATATGCAAAAGCTAATAATAAATATATGGATGGAAATTTTAACGTTGATGAACCATCCAAATGTATCAAATACCTAGATTCGAATAACCTTTATAGGTACTCGATGAGTAAGCCCCTACCCACACGCGGATTCGAATGGATGACAGAAAAAGAACTGGAGATCTGGAAAGAAATGAAGTGCATCCTCGAAGTTGACTTGGAATATCTTGCAGCGCTGCACGATCTCCATAACGACTACCCTTTAGCCCCGGAAATTGTGTCAGTGAATAAAGTAGAGTAGAGAAATTGATACCGAATTTGAATGGTAAAACAAAGTACATATTACATAACGAGAATTTGAAATTGTATGAAAGTATGGGACTGAAAATTACCAAAATACACAGAGGCATAAAATTTTAAGAAAGTCCATGGCTTAAAACTTACATTGATTTAAATACTCAGCTACGGACTAAGGCTTCCAACGACTTTGAGAAAGATTTCTTTAAACTAATGAACAATAGCGTTTTTGGAAAGACAATGGAAAATATTGAAAAGAGGATAGATTTCAGATTGGTTGATGATAGGCAAAAGGCTGTTAAATTAGCTGCAAAGCCGTACTATGACCGAACAGTGATATTTGACGAAAATCTTATTGGCGTTCACATGAGAAAAACTAAATTGCTGTATAATAAGCCAATCTACCTAGGTATGGCTATATTAGATTTAACTAAAACTTTGATGTACGACTTTCACTATAATTACATAAAGGAAAAATACAATGATAAAGCCAAGCTGTTATTTACAGACACGGATTCATTGATGTACGAAATACAGACGGAAGATTTTTACGCAGACATTTCTAATGACGTCGAACGCAGATTTCACACCAGCGATTTTCCCAGAGTTCATCCATCAGGCATTAAGACTGGAATTAATAAGAAAGTCATTGGAATGTTTAAGGACGAAGCTTGTGGGAAGGAAATTGAAGAATTTGTTGGATTGAGAGCAAAGCTGTACTCTTATAAATTGGCAGACGAGGAGCACAAGAAATGTAAAGGAGCTAAAAAGAATGTTGTTGAAAGAACAATAACGCATGATGATTATAGAAATTGTCTGTTTGAGAAAAGAGATTATATTAGAAGTATGAATGTCATCAGATCTCACTTGCATGACGTTTACAGTGAACAAGTAAATAAAGTTGCTCTCAGCGCAGACGATGACAAGCGAATAATTTCAGATGGGATACATACTTTTCCGTATGGCAATTACAGACTAAAGACAGCAGAGGATTGATAATGTATTTTATTGATATTTTCAAAACCACATTTTGGTTTGAAATAATTAACCTTTATAGCCAGACAATCCCAGTATTATTATTGGCTAGATCGAAATCATCAATATATGTGTAGTGTATGGTCTAGCAAATGACTTTGATGGACAAATGTAGGTTTGTACTCAAGGCCATTGTCATTTATAAGTTTTCTGGCATAGGAAGTGGCAATTAATATATAAGACAGGTAATCTATACATCTGGCAGTCACGACTAAGATTACTACTAAGAATTCTCTACAAGAACTGATGTAACAAAACTGGTATTCTCAAAGCTGAACCTGCCAATCACTAGGCCAGTTTATGATGTAATCGTTTATCATAGGGAAAGATTTATAGTTAATCATTTATCATGAAGCAGAACTCTAATATCTCAAGTATGAAGAAATATTACTGATATGTTGATATATTAATATAAGAGAGCTGTGAAATCAGCTCGGCATAAGTCTTCATTAATCTTGTAGCAACCGAGTTTGCTTACCAATTAATCTTAAGAAGTAATTTCTGTTTTATGGCCGAGTTTATGTAACGAACTTTAGTTATGAATTATAGCCAAATTTGTGAAATATTACTGATATTTATTATGTCATAATGGGACTTCACTACATGATTTGGTTAATGAGCTTATAGTAATGATTAATCTTATGAAGGCGATTAGCTTACTATATAATGAGCTGGATTAAAGCCCGGAAAAGTTAGTTAAGTAAAAGTCAGAAATTAGTTAGCCCAGACTCCGTCCAGTTGGCGCGGCTGTAGTCAGAGGTGGGAATCCACTACGAATGGGTATTGTGAAGCTTAGCTAATACTTCTTTAACTAGAGGGAAGTAAGTCATTACTAAGCCAGTTTCGTTGGTTTCGGTTTACTGTTTAATTATAGTAGCATTTTAACCGTGTCTATGCTTAATATTATATATTTAAACAGTGTGGTTTGTTTAGTCTTAGTTGTTCTAAATAATTCATATGTACGGATTGTTCAATTGTTAAATAAAGCATCCTGCATATTTTAGAAACAGTATAAAGATATAACTAGTGTTAGCGACAGTTTCTTCACGTAGGATCTATTATCAGTAACGGCCGAGCATGGAATTCGAACTCCGCGGATGCTGATCTGAAACCGAGTGCTCTACCGACATCACTATCGACACTAGTCGAGAGAATCAATCAGTCACTCAACAAGTAAACAGCTGTTATCAACAGTTGAGTTATTATTCCAACACAATCGGGATAGGGTTAGTAATTTATCAATTAGAGTTACCTCTCGCATGGGCCAACCGAGTAGCTTAAAGTAAACAACATTGAGTAAATAAGAACTAGGTCATAAGTGATTAAGTTAGATATCTTCTCACTTCCAGGGACTATCTGTCTTCCAAAGTACGACCCCTGCGAGTTATTATTCCAACACAATCGGTTAAATCGACTCTGTTTTCATATGCATACAAATTTCCTTCTTATTTTCCTTTAGTGTATTTTCTTACTGTAAATTCAAATCTTTTAGGGTTCGCTTCCAACTGTTTTTCTATATAGATTTTAATATTTCTTGTAGACCATACCTTTAAAGGGTATCATCCTCATTTTGTATAACGTATAAAATATATGATTTTCCATATATTCCATTTATTTCCTTAAATCCGTTTACAATATATCTATCTCCAAGGTTCAGTTCATGAAACTTGAGTACGACGGATTTTCTTTCCGAGTTTGAGTTTGTAGCTGACATTTTATATATATAAGAAAAATTTTTTTAATCAAAATTAATTTTTAAACACTTTCCAAATTTGCAACAGGAACCCATTCATTGTACTTCTTACTCTAACCAGCCCATTTAACCAAAGCGTGTTCCACACCTTTAATATTTTTTCGTTGTAGAACTCTTTCAATTCTATACAATTCTTGATTAGTTTTCTGTAGTTCTTCTGCTTAGAAACCTCCTTCTAATACTTCACCAGAATGATCCTTCAATATATACGTAACAGGCAAAGTATACTTTACTTTGACTACCTGGTACACCTCCTCAGACCAATTTGGAATGTAGCCCTTTTCAAACACACCTTTAATCCGACTAATTTGAACTCTGTCGCCAACCTCGAATTTTCGACTTGCGTTTCTTTCCAAATTTTTATACTTCCTACTGTTAATTATAAATGCTTCGTTTTCCTTTTTACTCGACTCAATGGGAGTCATTTTTACAGTCGAATGCTTCGTGTTGTTATACTCTGCAATTAAATCGTCAATCATATCAATCCAATTTCTCGTATTTTCAGCCGTATAATCTTTTCCACATTTTTTCCTTGATGCTTCTATTGAAACGCTCAACAACTGCCGCTATATGTTCTCCGAATGTAGAGTATCTATTTATACTACTTTTCTTTAACCAATCATCCATGTTCTTGTTGTAAAATTCTTTACCCTGATCAACCCACAAATGTCTAGGCTATCTTCCCGACGATGACACTATTTGTTTAAATGCCTCTGTAGTTGTTTTACCTCTCTTGTCTTTCAACGGAATGCTCCACGCAAATTTCGAAAATACATCAATGACGTTAAACATGTATCTGTATCTCTTATTTACTCTACTCCACTCCTGCATTTCGATTAAATCTGATGCCCATATCTCATCAACTTCAAACACATGAACTTGTCGTCTTGTAAATTTTCTGCTAATCGGTTTGTGTAATTCTCTAGCCAATTCTTCAAAGGGTCCAACGTTTCCCTTCAAGCATTTTTCTTCGCTGGACCCCTCTATTCGTTTTTTGACAGACCAAGACCAAACTTTGCCTTATTTTCCGTGATGTGGTAAACTATCTGAGCCATATTTCTTTGTGCACTATCAAATCTCGAATCGTTAGCAATTTCCAATGTTCGATGAGCCAAAGCTTTGTCGCTTATATTTCTGCTTGCAGTATCAGGATTGGCAGTATAAAACTGATCGTGCAATTCACACATTCTGTCTAACTCATTTATACTCTGATATCCTTCGCGATTTCTCTGTTCATACTTTGCGCCTGGACCGCAGTACGAATACTTGTTGAGATTATTAAACGAGCCATTTGACACGTACTCTCCACGTCTGGCAGGTAAATGTAGTTCTCCAACTGTATTTCCAACTGCCGATAACACATTATTAAACATACCCTGACCCGAGACAAATCTCGACTTTTTACTTCCACACACTCCACAAATAGCAAATTGCTGTTTTCTATTATTAGCAGTCAACCTTTCCTGCGTCTGTGTAGAATCAGTTTTCCTTTTACATTTCAAGCAGTACATTTTTAAATTACATTATAAAATTTTATAACGTAATTTTCATATTAGAAAACTTATTAATGTAGAATAATTGGAGTCTGACCATCAGATGTTAGGTACATCACTCTATCGGAAAGTATCGTAACATACATATGAGTAAGTTCTGGAACATTTTGAATAAATTTAAAATTAAGTTTCATATTCATAACATCAGATTTGACTTTTTCACTCTGAAGTCGTACATCAAAGACTACAAGTGGAAATAGCTTTTTGTAATTCATCATATCGATCTGTGTACCTTCAATTAAATGATTAAAACCAAAGCGTTCTTTCTTAAATTTATCCGCCGTAGCGCATAAATCTACATAGTCATTTGTAGCAAAGTTTATTCTCGGTTCATCAGCAGGATATCTATGATCATTCAATTCAATAAATGCACTCGTCAAGTTAAGGTGATCAAAAAGAGCTGGATTTTGTTCCTTTGTTCTTGATTTGTCATTTTGAAATCCAACAATTATCCATCTAGACTTTTTCATTCCAGCGTCTCTGTTGATCATGCATTCATACTCCTGTACATCTCGTGTAACTGTAGTATGGTGGTCAGTTCTTCTGCTAAAACTTATTGGAATTTTCCTTTTGCTTGCAACAGACTCTCGCAGTGAAGTTACCATTTCAACTGATGGTTTGATTCTTGGTACCATCCACCTAATATCCGTTAGCGAAACTTTACCATTAAAAGAGTGACTCGCTATATGAATTGCAGATGTGTCAAGCGTTCTAGTGAGTCGCAACGTATGTCGCAAATTGTAAAGTACTTTGTTATAATCGGAAAATCCAAATAGATGCGAAAATGGAATGTTGAATGAAAATTGACCTGGCGCATCGTTGTTTATTAGAAGTTGTCGGCGAATCGAAAATCTTTCATTGTAATCTGGATTTTCTGGCGTTGTAAAATAATTGGCAACAATGGCTGCGCCTGATACAACTGCTGGAGACTGTCTATATTTGGAAGATACTGCGCCGACATTAGTGTCCTTTCTCCAACATTGATTCAGTCCCGCACTACTATTGAAATCGTCAGGATAAGACAAATAACCCAACATTGGCGTAGTCTGTCCTGGAAAATGTAATGATTCAATTGATTTACCTCCTAGATCGTACTCAATACTAGAAAGGAGGTATGGAATAGCATTATTAACGAAAGCTATTTGACCTGTTGCATCAAAGGCATTGTTATTATCATTTCTTAGGATTCTTCCCTTAATTTTAAAAAGCTCTTAGATATGTTGTAATACGAATCACTTGCAGGGATATCAATTTCAATAACATTAGAGTTATCATTAAAACCAGCTTTAGTCTGTGGAATAAAAGACGAGTATTGACAACTTTCTACACTATTGTCAACAATTATTGACGATGGTTGTGTGAAAATGTCGTTTGGCAATTCAGTTTCCATTTTATATATATAATAATAATTTTTAAACTAAAATCGTTTTAATCCACTGCCCTTTTTTAGTTGTTCTAGTATCTGTTCCGATTCTGGAGTTAGCTGACTATTTTTGTTTTTTTCGTTTGCTATCTTTCTAATGAGTGCTTTACTAGCCTCTGTCATTCCTAATGCAGCAATGTCACCTATTGCTCCTAGCATTGGCTTTGCAATTAAATCTTTATTCTGATAGACGTTCGAACCCATATCTTTCAGTGTATCGACAAACCCCCGTCCATGTACCAGAGTTTGTTTTGAACTGTATGCTTTGCATTTCTCTTTGACAATCATTTTTACTAAATACAATATATTTTTTAATTAGATTTTTCTCTAATTAGTAATACTATAGTAATTCTTTCACCCATAAAATCTATAGGATTGTTATCTTGATCAGTCAGCCAAAGGTTTATGCTATAAATTTCTGGTCTATTAACAATTGGTAAAAATATCAATTGAGGAGTAGGATTCTCTATTATTTTATAGCCTGGATTTACTCTCTGCGTGAATGTATGTATCACATTAGATTTATTGCTATTAAGATAGTTCCCAGTAGCAATATCGCAATGGACTTGTATCGAATTGACTTTTTCTATATCCATTATATTTGGAGATTGATGAATTCCTTGTGATAAGCAGGCGTTCTCATTCGTGAAGCCGAGAGTAGGCCCTATTGAATTGTCAATTCCAAAGTCAACCATGTACTTTTCGTGTGATATAGTCAAAATTGTCTTGAAAATTAAATGACTTATGTTTATATAATATGTTTCATTAATTGCATCGTAGTCGCCGTTTTCTCGCATTTCTCTTTGAATCGTAGTGCTAATATCGCTTAATTTATATGCACCTTTTGAAAGTGTGATTATTTTTCAAGTACTTCCACCGTCGGTGGAGTATTTAAATTTATTGTTTGCTTCCGTGATGTTAGGAATTGAATTGTACGTCATCAGAGATATAAATGCTACTTCATACTTTCTTTCGCGATCCAATATTATTGGAGGGTGCAGATATGTAGTAAAATCTGTTGTATTGCTCGACAGAGTTAATTTTGTCATTTTTTATAGCAGGATTAAATTTTAAACTGGATATTTTAGAGAACTTCGAAATGGTTTTTATATATAACATCGTATAACCCTTTGGTGATTACTCTAATTTTTAATAACTCGTCCAAAATGCTAATTGCGGTATTATATACTCCAGTGTTTCCAGCTTGAAGAGCTGCAATATTTTCATTCAATAGACGAACCAATTGATCTGGGCTTTCATAAATTATAACCTGGTCTGTTTTAGGTCTGCCTCTATACCGCTTTTGTTTACCTGCAGGCATTACAAATTTTCTCTTCTTCTTTAATGCTTCGCCAATGAGCTCGCTTCCTGCTTTTACCTTAGTCAATATGCTCTTATACTTTTCCAGTGTTTTCTGTTGAGACTCGCATATCATTTTCTCAGCTGCACTCTTTTTACTGTTATTTCCCAAGAACTGTCCTATTCTTCTATTATGTGTTTGAATCTCCTTCAATGTTGCTTCTATTTCATTGTTTTCATACACTTCACTTGGAAGCTTCAGGTCGAGCAGATCTAGATTCTCTCGATCACTTTCATTGAGATTCTTGTCTAAATTAATAATTAAAGGATCCCTCCTTGGTGTGGATTCTCGCTCAGGAATTGGGGAATCATAAAGTGGCATTGCCTGTATAGCCTCTCTTTGATAATTTGAACGCATCAATTGATTAGTAAAGGGAACTAAAATATCACTCAAGTTTTGTTTGTTGTCGACAATCTTTTGTTCTAGAATTTAAGCCGTTTCCCTTGTAGTATCAATTGACGGTTTGAATAATTTTGCTTGGCTCTCATATGACTGTTGATTGTCAAGCATGTCATTCCGGAACATTTGTTTGATTTCGTTCTTGGCTTCTGTATACCGGTTAATATCAAACTCCTTCATCATTTTATTAGACACATAAAATTGTTTATTATGTATTTTTAGGTAATATTACGTATTATGTATTATTATGTATTATTATGTATTTTTAGGTATTATTATGTATTATTATGTATTTTTAGGTATTTTTAGGTACTGTTCAGGTATGTAAATTACATTATAATTTAAAATATAGCGACCGCATTCAGGATCTTTCCACAGATTTATTACAATATATCCATGCTTTCTTGTCCACGCTTCCTTACATATTTTTTTTAACTCTTGAAGTGTTATATCACCGCTTACGTGAGTATCATAGAAATATTTCAGCGTCTTCTCATCTTGATGAAACATTATAAAAATATTTGCATTTTGACGTATGCCATGCTTCTTCAGTTGATGTACGATCTGACATAGGTACAATACATTTACATTATTATGTCTACCTTGACAAAAATAAGCAGGCATGACTTTCTGATCTTCATTCATAACGTCATCAAAAATTACAACGTGAGTCATATTTCTATCGAGTTGAGATGGGTGAACAATTTCCTCTTCAGGATTGTGAAAAGTAACAATATCATTATTTGTTTTAAATTTCTTTTTTGATTCATCATTGCAAAGTCTAAGATATTCGTATGCGTCTTGATATGACGTCGTTGTGTGTATCATTATATTGTTGTAATACACGAATTTGCCCATTATAAAATCCATCATTAACTTAATTTTACCACATCGACTACTGCCTGCTATTATCATTCTTACATGTGAAGGAAATATGTCGTGATGTTTCTTTTCGTAGCTTCTACCAATAATTTCCTGATACTCTTTTGAATAATCAATACCCGAGTCTACCATTTTTATGTATTAGTTATTATTTTAAATTGTTTCTCTCGTATAATTCATTTAATATATCGGTAAATTTAGATCCACTATTAAGTTTGTAAAGCACGTAAATGCAGTAATGACCGCAGATGACTTCGTTCGGTGCTTGAATTTTGAATGTGTTATAATAATTTTCTTTTCCTTTACAGTAATTCTGAACTTCTAAAGGAGGCACGAAACCGTAACTGTCAAAATATAAACACTTACCATATCTGCTGTAGACAGATGTCCAACGTGTTCCGCCTCCAGAACTGTCGTCAAATATTAAGAATTAGACATTCGTTATTATTACTTGATCCTTTCAATTCATCACGCATGCATACACCTTTGAAATGTTTAATTTTCAATTCTTTGCATTTTTCGATTACATCAAAATTACTTAGCGGTTTAATGGTTTTGAATGAGTTTAAAAATTGGGGGAAGCCTACCTCTATACCTCCCCCTGTCTTTCTAAAAAAACTCCTGATCCTGTTCTCTGTAGATATAATCCATTAGCCCACTGAGCTCCTTTCAAATTCTTGACGCATCCACCGAGCCCAAATTTCGTCAACGCATTTGATAGCATTTTGCCTGCAACCGGAATTGGAGCAATTGCATCACTAATTAAGCCTGCACCGAGTTGTTGCCTGGTTATGTTTTCCAATTCTTGATTATGTGTCTTCAATTCATTTGTCTGTCTAGTCGAATTCACTGCCGAGCTAATTCTACCTGCCAATCCACCTATTGCTCCAGCAATAGGTGGACGGCAGGAATGGCTGCTGCTAATAGAAGCAAAAATCCTCCATTCTTTTTCATGTACTTTAATTGTGCTCTACTCAGACACAATTCTATTCCTGACGTAGCCTTTTTTATTTTGTTAATTTGAGTTTGGGTTAGAGGAAGATTCGCATTACCCGATAAATTATTTTTTGATAATCGAATTTTAACCTCTCTATCACGATCGCATGCGGTCTTTAGTTTTTGGACGTGACCTTTAGTTAACGTTACACCATAGCTTGTATACTTTGACATTTTTTTATATAAATTTAAATTATTTTATATAAAATGAGCACTATATCGAAAACTGGTAGCAAATCGCATTCAACAACTGGTGATTTGATGGAGCATGTAGACTCAGTTTTCAGACCAATTGTCAAGTTTGTTGATAGACTCGACAGTACAAAAGTTGACAAAACTTGAGGAGCTATCACTGGAGACATTAATATGAGCAACAATAGAATTTTAAATGTTAAACACCCGCCAGAAACCGATGTGGATATCATCACAAAGGGGTACTGCGATCGTTATGTTAACGAATTTGGTGATAATTTGAGAGTAGGCATCCTAAAAGAAGTAGAACAAAACGTAGTTGCTAATGACATTGCTCTACAAAAAAATATTGATACGAAAACTCAGCGTGAATGGTGGTTCAATGAACGAAGATTTAGATATGAAGGATAATTTAATTTTTAATGTCGGCTTCCCTAGTGAAAGATGCGATGCGCTAAACAAAAAGTATCTACAGATTGCTCGCATGAAAGATAATGTTGATTTGAAGAAATTAATGGCTATTTGTTCTCATGTATTGACCATTATATCAAAATATTCCAGAGAACAAGGCCTACGAATTAATTACGGCGAAATATTTGTTATGAAATATAATCATTTGCAAAATATTACTTTTGAATATACTAAATATAATAGTGAAGAACCATATTCTGACGTTGAAGGAATTTTTTCAGTTTTAACGACTGATTTGAAATGTTTACTTTTAACAATAATTGAAGAACTACCGAGAAATATGTTTAGTGAGTTGGAAATAGCTCTAATTCGCGCTAATTTAATAGCAACACCTGAAGAGGGTACACCTTTATTGAAAATTAAGCAATTTATTTCAAAACTTGTAAGAGATCTAGACCCAGATCGAAAGAATTCAGACTTGAAATTAATATTACGAAAAAATTTAACGTTTGTTGATTTAGGATTTCATTACGTTTCAGATTCTCTACTAATGAGGTTTGTGAGATAAGTGTAGCCGTAAATTGCGATATTTAAATTCGTTAATAAATGTATTAACAAATTTTTATGCGAATTCAGAAATGATCTGATTATAGGCTGCCTCGGTAAGATTTCCGTTGCAACTGACAACAAAGTCAAATCTTTCATTAAGTTTATTTAGTTTTTCAATTTCTGCATTTAATTTATTACGTTTATCCTGCAAATTGAACTTGAGACTAATTTATGTTAGTAATGCACTCGTAATTGAAAGTATGGAAATTACCATACAGGGAAATCCTACAATTGTCGATAAACCTGCTAGCACAGTCGAAACTGTAACAGAAGACAACGTGCACACGTAGTACAATATTTTTGTAATTTTTCGCTTTTCTTGCAGCTTGTAAACAAAGGCCCGTCTCTCTTCAAGTTTTCTGGTTAAAAACTCTTTCACTTTACTCGAAAGTGAAGTACCATCTATCGTATCTGTCATTTTTTATTATGTGTAATTATTATTTTAACATAAGTGTAACGATTTTGATTTTCATTTAAATAAATTTTCTTCTATGTATAAAATGGAAACTGAAATTACTATAACGTCTGCAAAGACAGATCCACCAAAGGAGGGATACGAGAATAAAAGAAAGAGAGGAAGACAGATAAAATATCCACCAAAAGAGGTTGATCCAAACAAGGTGATAGACCCAAAGCATGAATACTTGAGAACTATAAGAACTAAACCTAGACCTGTAAGATTGGAGAATACTATCACTGGTGAAGTTATTGAATTCAGGTCGATATATGAAGCCGCTAAAGAAACTAAACATGATCTAAATTTCTTTAAAAGAAACGAAGGAAAGATTGTTGATGGATCTTATAAAGTTATAATGACTGAATGAAAGTTTTAATAGTATATTTACTATTGAAACAGTCGGCGCTCGAAATTATGCTGACGAATGGAAACTGTCGGGATTTTTACACTGCGCGCGATGGCGCAGAGTTGTGTGACAAGCTATTTATTCGAACCGAAACTGGGTTTTTCCATTAGTTTCTATTCTCGGTCAAATGATTATGAGTCATGGAAAGTTTTCAAGGTCGCGCGACTGCGTGCATGGGCGTGCTTTGATTTCATGCTTGCCTGAGCTAGTTTATTGATAGGCTATGCTATGCTTAAATTATTAATGGTACAGATTTCAAGGCAGAAAATAGAAATGAGCTATGATGAAGGCTAGACTGTGCCTAATATTTATTGTGACATTTAAGTATCAAGGCTAAATTATAAGTAAGCTATTTTCAAGGCTGAGCAATGCTTAATTGTGTATCTAATTGAGTGAACATGATGAATCAAGGCAGGGCAAGGCTAAAAAGGAAATTTAGCTAGGTTTTATCCATAACTTTGCCTTGAATCTAATTTTTTTCCCAGTCCCCCAATATTTACACTACTAATAACAGCTAGAAATAACTCCTAAGTATAAATTGTAATTAAAATCTGCTAAGCAGAATTCACCAAAGATTTACCTGCATACCGCTCTGGCACCTGCGCGATACAGTCGATCAAGAAATATGAAAGTGTCAGCATTTATACTTCTGGAAGGATCCACGTCTCGATATTTACTCCAGTGTCTCTCACAGAAAGACAAATCATGGCGACATTTGATCTCCTGCTCTCTCTTTGATAACTTCCCTTCCTTCTTCTCTCTCCTCGCGTCTACTATATCTGCGCCACAGTATTAAGAGAAAAAGTACAAGTTGAAAGGCTAAATCTTTCCCACATGACAAACGATCCAGTCAGAGAGGTTTGATTTTTCTACTGATCTCAGATTAAGTGTGCCATTCATTCGGTCATCCTACCGGTGCACTGAATTTACATCACGTGGAAATATATAATTGTAAGAAGGATTTCCTGATTTGACAAATAATTTCAAGTTGAGCTTAGGTTTCACAGCACCATGATTCTGGTAAGTCTGTAAAACTAGAGGATCGGGTCTAAATAGTAAGTGGAGCATAGGTTTATAATGAGATATCTCTAGAATGGAATAGAGACATCTGAAAATGCATAGAGATATATCACCTCAGATATGCTTCTATCTCATCTTAGAGATGCCTCTCTAATCCGAGATCGCCACTAAGATACTAGAACGCGGATCAGTTTGTGCTGGGTTCAAATCTGGGCTCGCCCGTCACTGACATCGCTTTCGAGTGAGGAAAGTGAACATTGGTTAACATTAGTTTTTATCTATTTAAGATAGATTCAATGCATCTCTCTATACAGACTATTAATATCATATAGACTTAGCGTATATCGACATTGACTTACCTCCCTCACCACTCCTAACCACGGTGGTTGCCACTAGTAACAGAATAAATCCAGTTAAATCTAAATTCATTTTCTTCTGAAAAAGATTATGCAAATTAGGTTGTTACTTGAAGGTCAATTACTATGATGTGCAGAAGTTTATTTACAAATTAATTGTACCCTGCGGCTTAAGTATTCTGAAATGATATGCTTCCTAAGCTTTCTACTTTGAATTCATATAAAACTTCATTAAAATTTTGTTGCTGCAAATATTTATTTAACATTATTTTTTATATTCGATATTACTACTAAAGTGCTTATGCCCTACACTTTATCCAAATTCAAAATGAGGAATCATTGAAAATTATTAGAAAAATTTAATTAAAAAGGTAATTACTTATTACAAAGAATATACTAAATAATGAGAGAGAGATCATGTATTTAAGTTAATAATAATACACTAATAACAAAAGAAATTCAGTCTATATGGAAAAATTATAGATCAAAATTTTTGCAAAATATTTCCGAAATATAAAAACTAAATCATTAGAAACTAGGAATCAGTAATAGCCTTTAAAACGTTGAAACTAAAACATAATGTACTGAAATTAGATTAATGAAAGTCAGAAACTAGCAAATCAAAGCGTATTGTTAATGTTTGCATAAATAATAAAATGATTTATTTGCGTAGTTGAACTGCCATATTTCCTAGACACATGAAATACATTGAAAACACGTCAGGAGACTCTAAGACTATTTTACAATACTACAGGATATCTTCAAAAACTAAATGCTGCCGATTATTTTATTTCGAGATAGGCCTACATAAAATACTAAGCTATTTTGTTATGCTATCAAATAAACGGAATTAATGTAAAATGAAGACATAAGTAACCAGTGAGTTTTCAGTGAGAACAAAGTTTTGAGATGTTAGGAGAGCCAACGGTTATGCGCCAGTAGACTCAATACTGCCAGTCAATTGAACGACATTACGTTTATTGCGCTTATTACAGTTCTTGTTATTTGTTCTCAGCTGTAAGTACAAAACAGTTACAGTTCTAATTTGTCTGATAAATTACGATTTGTCTGATAAATTAATAATATAGTAATCTCCCTCTTAGAGCACTGCCTACTGGCAGGTCCATAGTGAATTACGCCTCCATTCTTCCTTGTTTTCTGTTTTCCTCTTCATGTCTACACATGAGTGTATCTTTAACGGATCTAAAATGATATACCCTTATTCTTGGGGGATTCTGCTTACGAAGAGAAATTAATTAAATTGAGTACTGGGACAGAATAAGATAATTTCAAGAAAGTTAACCTTTACAAGTGAAGCGCTGTGTCGACCTACAAATGCTTCTTATATCTATTTCGCCACTGGCTGGAGCGAGTGGCGAAATTGGTAGAACACTCGACCACGGATCAGTATGTGCGGGCTCAAATCTTGGGCTCGCCGGTCACTTGACAGCGCTTTCGATCGAGGAAACTGACGTTAATATTAGCCTTTTAGCTTTACTTTATTACTTTAGAATCATTATGGTAAAATAAATAATAATACGTATAGCTTATCAATTAGATTTCTCTAATGCACGGGTATTCGTTATCGATATATAGAACTGCAATACTCTACGCACGTATTTCTAGATAAGAACTAGGAGTAAGAATCAACCGAATTGATTAGAAAATGTTTATTCTTGTAAACCGTCTCAATATTATCAATCTTGTCCATTTTAATCCTTAATTGAAATGTAAATGAAACTTATGTTTTCTACAATTTAAATGTAGAAAAGCAAAAGTTACCTACGTGTGCATTAAGAAGCGTCCAAGCTGAAATTAAGATGAGAGAAATATGCGTGATTTAATTCACTTAAGTGAAATTGACTAGAAGAGAGCCGCATGTGATGTAGAAGGGGATTGATCAGTGACATCATATCCACGTTGTGTGTCAGTGGAGAGTGAGAATGTGCACCACAGTAAATGATACATGACTGAAAGTTCCATTACCTACTGTATTAGCTCTACCAATGTATGCGCAATAATGGATTTGTTTACGGTATTGTTATCGTTTTATTTCTCATATATTTCCCACAGTCATAGTCTGAACCAGCGGTGATGTTTGGGTTAAAGAGGGTAAAAGTAACATAACATAACATAAAATAAAACAACAACATGATATAACTTGACACAACATTACATAACATAAAATAACATAGCATAACTTAAATAACATAACAACGTAAAATAACATATTAACATAACATAACTCAAAATAACACAAACGTATAGTAGCTTAATATAGTATAAAACAATATAAAACAACATTACATAAAATAGGCCTAACATAACATAAAATAACATAATATAATATAAAACTAAATAACTAAAAATTTTAATACATAAAATAGTATAAAATAGCATACAGACTTGATCAGTATACTGAGTTTGGAGCTGTCTATAATTTTATTGCTTGATTTAATGATCGATAGGTGAACAAACTGGCTGATAGATTGTTTCATTGTTTGTTACTACATGTATACGAAGCTTAGATAGCATCACCCCTCTTGATTGATCAGGACTTTGAAAACCGACAGACATCAGATTAATGAGCCCCATCACGCAATGCACTGATGCTCCATTATCTCATGGTTTCAAGCTTTTGATAGTGTTAGCAACCGAACTTAGTGTAGCTGAACGTAGCAGCTTAAAGAACGTAGCAGCTGGGATAGCATTCGTGCTGTATATCTAACGATCCTGCAGAAATCTCTATATAGCATGCTATATTGACTGATTAGTTCTCACACGGTTGTACATTGAATAAACGCGTACACTATGAAATTCGCTGTGGCTGTCGTTTTCGTAAGTCTGTACGTGAGTGGAGCAGTAAAAAATGTAAGTTCTCCTGATTAACATCTAACATTCGCAAGCGATGCATAAAAACCCTTTATAGTCTTTTCATCATGTAAAGGATGTAGGCATGTAGGTACTTGTATATTCATAGTTACATGTATATACGATATTTCCATTGATCTATTTCTCTCTTAGTGAACTGCCTACTGGCAGGTTCATGGTATATAACGCCTCTACTCTTCTCTGTCTTCCGCTTTCCTCTTCATGTCCACATATGAGTGGGTCTCTAAATCATCTAACATTCCTATTCTCGGCCTGCCTCTGCCTCTATTTTCTTCCATTCTAACTTCTATGACTCTTTCCAATGATTTGTCTAATATATGTTTGGGGTCTTGTTGTTTTCAGTTCAGCTCATGAGAAACGTCGTCGTTCTGGTGTCAGATGACACTGTGACAGATGACACTGTGACAGATGACACTGTGACAGATGACAATGAGTCAGATAACAATGTGTCATATGACAGTGTGTCAGATGACAATGCGTCAGAGGAAGAAATGTCGGGTGACAAGACTGGAACAAGCGACAACCGCACGTGTTTACAATTACTGACTGATTGTCAAAAGCCTTTGTCAATATACGCAGGCGTCAATCAGTTACTTTCTGAGTATAGAATTCATTACTACGGCATAAACGACGTGTGCCAGTAAGTAGTAATAACTTTATTTCTCTATATTTATGGCCTTTCTGTTCAGTTTTATTTTCCTTTGCTAATCTCGAAATGCCTGAATTTCATGAACTAAGTGACAAAAGTTCACATTCAGCTAAAAGTTTAAATTTTGAAAAAATTTAAATTCAGCTAAGGGTCCGCAGTTCATTTAATTCGTAGGTAGTCTGAAAGTGTATGATAAAGCTAAAATCTACGTTTAACGTCAGCTTCCTGCTCGAATAGCTTGTCAGTGGAGATCACTATATTTGAATCCTGCACCTACTGATCCGCTGTCGAGAAACTTACCAACAAGACACTAATCAGTTCGAATGCAAGAAGGATGGATCACTTATTTGACTAGTTGATATAGAACTCAGCAGAACAACTGCACATTATGTCCATTATGTCCTTGGGGATTTTCAGAGAAGTTCAGGGAATTCCAGTCCTGAGAGCTGAGTCGTATCCCACCACCTTTGATCATCTGTTGTGAAGCAGCGACAAAAAAATATTGAAATCCAAAAGAGAGTTTGAGATCAAGTTATTCAGCCCCTTCTAGGACACATTGAAAGTCATCCTCTGTTGTACCTACGATTCCCCTCTGACTTCAACCACCACTGGAGTTCTCTGTCGACATAAGATGAAAAAAGAAGATGAAATAAGAAGAAGAAGGAAGAAGAATTAAGAAGACAGAAAAATGTTTAATTAATACATTCAATTGCGTCAATTAACTAAATTTGACTTAATGTGTTATTTAATGATTAATAGCATGCTTTAACGGAGATTGATTGATCTATTGAATGATTGAGCGATTGATTGGCTGTATGGTTGACTGTCGATCGGACTTCACTCACACTTTATTGTGACATCACTCACACATCATAGTGACGTCACTCACACATTTTAGTGACATCACCCAAACATTTTAGTGACATCACACACATTTTAGTGACGTCACTCACACATTTTAGTGACATCAGGCGTTGGCTGCAGTGCACTGTGGCAATGCAGAAACTGCCCGAGTGTCAGGAGTTGTCAGGTGAAATAAGTGAGAGAGTCAGTGCATTCTCACCCATCTATTTCAACATGTGTAGGACGAGACTGGACGGTAAGAAATGCTTCTATAGCTCTAGAGTCACGAGGTATAACCTATCTCTTCTAACACTGTATGCTGAAGTCAATATATACACGTGCACTTGACATCGGCTTGTATATAATTTTTATACATTTTATATATATACTGTAAATATATATATATATATATATATATATATATATATATATATATATATATAATATCTATAGAGCTGGTAAAGCTAAGGTTAACGTCAGTTTCTCCACTCGAAAGCGATGTCATATATATATATATATATATATACATGTATCTATATATAAATATATATATATATATATATATATATATATATATATATATAATATACATGTACATGTATATTAAAAGAGGTCATAGAAGGTAGAATGGAAGGAAAGAGAGGCAGGGGCAGGACGAGATTAGGTATGTTAGATGATTTAAAGACCCACTCATATGTGAGAAAGAAGAGGAAGACAGAGAAGAGTGGAGGCGTTATGCACCTTGGACCTGCCAGTAGGTAGTGCACTAAGAGAGATACTTGTATATATGAACATTTATATATTATAAATATATATATATATATATATATATATATATATATTATGTATATATTATATATCCAGGCCTATATACATTATACATGTATATATATATATATATATATATATATATATAATTTCTATAATTTGTTTATACATGTAGTATGCACACACTTCAGAATCAAATGCACAGTTGTTCTCTTCGTATTTACTAAATGTTTTCTTCATCACTTACATTCAACTCGCACTTCTGTTGAATTATTACCGCAAACATTGTAGGCCTATAGCTGTAACGATAAATATTACATATTTTATTTTAAGGTGTTTTAAAATGTTTTTTATACTTGTTTTAGAATGTCTCAATAGCGTAGGGTTAACATCAGGGTGTTTTGCATGGCTGATCCTGAGGTGAATTGAAGTCTCGTGGGTTCTAATCCCAGCCGCGCTTATCTGAGAGTAAAATCTCGAACATTCACTGGACTGGTTGTACGGAAAATGGTTTAAATTGCCTAACGGTTTAAACATGTGGCATTAAAAGTAAAAAATATCAACATAGTTGACCATTTCACTATAACGCGTGTTTAGCCTACTACTTTTTTAAACTCTAACTAAATTTGTCACTTGAAGATTAAAAATTATTTCAACTTACATGCATATAGAATTTTTTGTTTTTCAGAAATAAAAAAGCACTGGGACTGTTTGTTTGGTTCCCATGCTGAACGTCGGGTGGTTGAATGCTACAACCGATTGACTGATCGCTACAAGTTAGTGCCGTTAGCTTTTTATAGCTGCTTCATCTTGCATTAACATAGGCTTTTATATAAAATAAGTCTTTCTCCAATTTCTATCTATATCTTTACTAACACAAATTAGTCCTATGATAGTCTATAAGTCCATCACCATCCCTGGACATAAAAGTTTGTCCAGGGATGGTGATGGACTTATAGGTTTTGTAAATCACACACTCTTTGATATTTAGCAAGAGCAGAGACTTTAAAATAGGCATAACACGTCAATACTTGGAACAGCAAAACAATTACTCGCGCAGTAGTTCTTCGTTTTTCATTTTTCAGATCGTTTTGGGTGAATCAATTTGTAGTGACATGTGATGGGGGACGTCCCTGACATCATCCTTGTATGAGGAATCCGACGTTAAACCTATATTATTATTATCTAATCAGATGATACGTTAGTTATTGAACATTAGATCGATTTCGATAGCTCAATCTGATAACTTTTGTAATTATTATAGTATTAATTGTTCATGGATTTAATGCAGCACTGGTCAGCTCACTGAATGCGTGGTAGAGATATTCAAGGGTAAGCCTGGCTGTGATGCTGATGCTCTGGATATTATACGAGACGTTCTGCCAAAGATCTATGCTTTCATGTATGGTCGCTCTTCTTAACATTGACAGCCTACAACAATAAGTCTACCGTTATCAGTCTACCATTATCAGTCTACCGTTATCAGTCTACCATTATCAATCTAACAGTATCAGTCTACCATTATCAGTCTAACAGTATCAGCTTACCGTTATCAGTCTAACAGTATCAGCCTATCAGTGTCAGCCTACCATCATCAGCCTACCGTTATCAGCCTACCATTATCAGCCTAACAGTATCAGTCTAACACCGATAAAAATGTATTTTTATTATTTTTGAAGTAGTTCCTATAGTTTCTGTATGCTTACAATAATTTCATTTGAAATCTCTTCCTTTGTGAACACCGGTTTTTGTAACTTGTGTAGTGTTCATAAATAGTGATTGTAGAATGCTAAAACTACCATGAAATAGAAAACAGATAGGCCTACTCTTACAAAAAATGTGAAGCAGAATTGTTATCAACAGTTAAACGCACGCATTTGTCAACGTTCATATTTCTAAAAAACTATCATGCTATTTTAAAAACATGCTATTTTCTATTAACTTAAATAACTATCTTGTATTACAATAATAAGTTTAGGAGTTCTAAAAACTGTAATCATAAAATTAGTATCAGAGTGTAGATAAGGAAGCACCGACTTGAGTCAACACAGTGATCAATCAAACATTCAACCAATCAATCAATAAGAATTTAATGTCCGTATCCTCGACTCAATCAGCTATTTTATGCTTTGAGTATATCACCAACCACTCCATGCAAACGTTTCAGTTGAACACAGCACAGATCACTCCATACGTGTTGCTCTAATGAGTCAATTGTTTAGAAGTTCAGCCAGTTCTCCAGAGCTCTTCTTACAATACGCGAGCCTGCACAACAGCAACAACAACAACAAAAATAATAATAATAATAATAATAATAATAATAATAACAATAACAATAATAATAATAACCGGCGATAAGCGAGATACATCTTTTCTTTGTCAAAGGCTTTCCATGACTTTGCAAAGATTTAATGCAGTCAGCTTCAACAATTCTTTTGAGCCAATTGATGACCTCGAGTAGCCGGGCGGCGATTCAGCACGTATTGCTTGAATCGTTTTTATCAAACCCCAGGTTCTTTACACCGGGGTAATATTAAAATAATAATAATAATAATAATAATAATAATAATAATGATAAAGGTTTAAAGTCCGGTTTCTCATCTAGGGATGATGTCAGGGACGTCAACAACAACAACAACAACATCATCATCTTCACCTTCACTTTATTCTAAATTAAAGTAGTGTCGGAATTCGAACAGACCTTAACAACGTCTGGAATTATTATACCATGGCATCAGTCTCCCTCAACGAAAATCTTATACATACATTGCTATGAATTCAATTTAGTCTGAAATAAATAATATCAGAGAGTTCCAATTTCTGCCTATTCTTTGACTACAGCTAAATTGATTTGAAATAAAATTTCATGAACAACACTGATAAGTGTAGCAAAGTCAGCGATTTCTTCAATGCAGCCCTTAAGTTTGAAAGTAGTGAATAAGGTAGAGCGTTCATTTCAATGCAACAATCGCAGAGGATAACAGCATAGAAACACCATAGAAAATTACAAACTGTATGTATAAAGTAATGTACATGTAGTATAATGTGATGCAATGGGGGTATTGATCTCTATGAATTGCTTAGAGATCTGACTAACGCACTTAGTAAATGTATAACCCCATCAGAATTGGACTTACTTGTAATATAGCAAAGCGGGTAAGGCTAGTGTTAACATCAATTTCCTCACTCGAAAGCAATGTCAGTGACGGGCGAGCCTAGGATATGAACTCCTACATACTGATCCGCGGTCGAGTATCTTACCGACATTGCCACTGGCTCCAGCCAAACAAATATAACAACACGAGACTACACGAGTTATTCACCTGACTTGTGGGAAGGACAAGTCTGAAACAGGTCGAAGAGGTC